>JAXQQM020081171.1:0-17020 GCA_034641835.2 Pinus albicaulis
GGTGTTGACCACACTTCGTCAACTACCCCATAGCAGTACACCTCCATTTTTTCAAATGGGATCCTTCATGTTCGATGTGGTTGCGCCATTCAGATTCCATCATCAGTCATCAGTCGACAGTTTTATAATGATGTAAACCCATTCTGCATTTTATGATGTAAATGATCTAAGTAAGACCGTCCATGTATGTAACAACCTAGGTAAGCCTAGTATGTTGTTGATGACTTCCATTCTAGGAGGTTTTTTGTCTCACTGATTCACGAAAGTGATCGGCAGAGTTTTTCCCTCCAGCCTCACCCCAAAGCTAGGGTGGATTTTATCATCAGCATACTAAGTGAGTCCTAGTGTTTCTATCGAGTCCTTGTAAAAGTAGTTTTGAGCTACTTGGTCTACTAGATCATATTTTGAGTCGCAGAATTGGGTATTTATTTGAGGGTCTATACGAATGGGTTTTCCCCTTCATGTATGTAAATGTATTATCTCATGTAAAAGAGGGTTGGAAAAATAATTATAATCCCCTCTTAGTCAATTAATTAAATTTTCGGGTCAATTAATTAATAAAATCCTAAACCAGAAATTTAATTAATTTAGGGTCCTAAATTAGGATTAAATCTTTAAAGGCAAAATTTGTGGGTCCTTGGAAAATGATTTTGAAAGCCCCAAACCAAGGGAATATTGAGAATTTTAAGAAATATTGGACCCTTGGGCCTTGGTGGTTAAGTCAAGGTCAAAATTTTGGGGTAATTAACTCAAAAATAATATTTTTGAGTTAATTAAAATTGAATTAAATGATAAATTCGTTTTTCCCCAAAATTTTAATTTCAACGTTCCGGATTAAAAGATAATTAAATCTTTTGGACGGTTGAGATTATTTTGACGAGGATCATCCAAACTAGCCGTTAGAGATCTGGTCCTATAAATTTAGAGGTCTTTGTCATTCTTGAGTCATCCGATCTCAGAATCGTGCACTTGCTCTTAGAATCTCTTGTAAACTTTTTGAGGAATAAAGCTAAAGACTTTGGGGTTACAAATCTGGATGTTCCTTCTCAGATCTATGTGGTGAATTGTCTCTAAACTCTGCTACTTGGTTTCTTGCATTTTACGGTTGATGGCCTTCATGGATTAATCTGCATATAGGTATCTTATGCAGTTTTCTAGGTTTATAAAATAACATTCTGATTTTTCTAAGGGTCTCATGTTGTTTTCTTAAATCTCTATCAGTCTAAAGTTCAGATCTAAGTGTGCAGGGAAACTTTTTTTTAAGATTGGGCGTCTGGGGAAGTCTTCGGTTGGACCAGCCGACTCTCAATAAGCATAAATCTGATAAGCTCTTTATTTGTTAAATTCCGGGTCTATCTTACGATATTTGTGATTTTGCAGGGTTTCAAAGGCTTGTGCCTCTCACTAAAAATTTTAAACTTCTGAAAATTGTGCAGAAACAGATTCAGATCTAACCATGAGGGTTTTGAATTTGTAAACTAGCTTGTATATTTGTAAATTTTTCAAGATTGTTAGGGTTTAATCATTAAAATTGGCGTGTGTGTCTTCAGATCTGGTTGTCTTTACAGGTTACAGGTTCAAATCGAATTTTTTTTTAAAGATCTAAGGCAGATCTGGCCTCAGAAACCCCACTGTGGGCAAAGCTGGGCATAAATGAAGAAATTTTAAATCTGAGCTTGATTGAGAGGCATTCTAAAAAAATTATTAAGCGTTTTCGTATGTATTGGGTTTATTTGAATCTGTTTCTGTCTTAGATGCTGCATAAACGTTGTCATTGACCCACGCTGTCTGCTCTCCCTTATGCTTATTATCCTGCCGTCCCAGCCAATTTTCCTTCATCGACCTGCATAAAAAAAAAATACTCAATTACATCTGCGTCCAAGCCATCAGCTCATTTCCTTTTGTCGTCAATCTCTGCAAGCGATTCCATTGAATTCTCTGCCATTCGACCACTGTCCAAAACCTTCTCCACGTCGTCCAAGTCGGCCCTCTGCCTTCATGCATCGACTCTTCCTACGCCAGCCGCATCCATATCCCTCACGCGGTGGTGTCTCCTAAACTCCAACCTGCAGACAGCAAACAAAACGCAAGCAAAGAAAGAGCACAAATCATAATTTTCAAACCGGCGTCCAATCCATCTATTCCGCTGTCTAGATCAGTTCCGTCGACCTGCAACTTACACGAAAAATCAAACGCATGCAAAAACTCAAGCCATTAAAACGCGTGTATAAAACTTCAATAACCCTTGCGTTGTGTTTCAATACAATTTCATTTTTTTTGTGTATAGTTTAGATCTAAGTTTTAGGTTTCGATTTTCATTTTTATTTTTAAGTTTAGTTTTAATTTGATCGATTTTCAGAAGTTACGATTTTTTTGACTAGGTTAGCGTAAGTTCTATTTAGATGGGTTTCAGTTTATTTTGTTTCATTTAGTTTAGTTTTCTAACATTTAGTTTTAGTTTAAGTTTAATTTTTATTAGTTTTAAGTTTAATTTTTTTTAGATTAGTTTGTAGATTCGATTTTTGTTTTGTTAAATTAGTTTTAATTTTTATTTAGTTAGCTTTAGAGTTAAATTTTAATCTTAGCTTTTAGTTTTTAGAATTAGATTTTTAATTTGTTTAGAATAAAATAAAAAAATAATAAAAAAAATTTCAAAAATCCTAAAAAAATATAAAATACAAAAATTTAAATTTTTAAATTTTTCCATAGTCAAATGAGCTTTTTTTGAATTTTTCTATCTAGAGTTTTGACTATAGAAACATTTTCTGGATCGAAATTAACTGAAGCATCATAAATCTGGAAATATTACGAACATCTGGCATTCTCATATTTCAAGTTATCCGTGGTTGTGACGTTTTCAATTAAATATCATTGATCAATCGTATTTTTAATAAGCAGCAGTTAATCATCATTTACTCGGTTATAATTGCATAATGGGATTTTGTGTGACTCCATAAGGCACTGGTCTCTAACGTGAAATCTAATCTAGATCTGAGAAATCCTGTTAATTTTATCAAGTATTTGATGTTTTAGCTGTGTCTCCTGGATTTATCTTTCATTTCTAATAGGGTATACCTCCCTTAGCCTGCAAGGAGACAGCTTAAAGAGAGAGATTGGGGATAAAGGTGACAACCCCCAGTCTGAGCCGTTGTCGCGGTGCCCTGAACAATCTGTGCGACAACACTGGGCACAGGGGCAGAAGAGTGATCTTCTGGATCTAGGATTGTTCCTAGATCAGCTGGGAGGATTATATTGTTTCGGTGAACTGTTCAACTGTCCAGAGCATCACAAGAGGAGAATCACCATTAAAACCATCAGTTGCGTTCCAGGTATTTCTTTTATGTATAGAATAGTTTCTCAATTAAATTTTACTGCTGATTTTCATTAAAATGCATTACTGCTGAAATATATGCTTAGATTAACATTCCTCAAACTAAATTGCTGTGTATGGAACCTTACACGTAATGACCAAGTCATCCACATACAACACCAGAATGAGAGGCTCCTCACCTATCACAATAAAGTAAAGGTTTGGATCTTCCTCACTCTTTGTGAAACCCATCTCTTGCAAGTATGTATCTATCCTAGAGTACCAATCTCTGGGAGCTTGCTTCAGGCCATAAAGGGCCTTCTTCAATATGCACACATGGGACTCCTTCCCATGCACCTCAAAGCCTTGTGGTTGCTCACTGTACACCTCCTCCTGTATGAAGCCATTGAGAAATGCGGTCTTCACATCCATCTGGTGGATCTTCCAACCCATCTCTGCTGTTATCGATATAATGGAGCGGATCGAAGTATATCGAGCCACGAGAGCGAAGGTCTCCTCATAATCAACTCCCTCTACCTGGGAGAACCCTCTAGCCACAAACTTTGCCTTGAATTTCTCAATGCTGCCATCTGCAACATGCTTTACCTTGTAAATCCATCTGGAAGTAACCACGGATTTGCCCTCAGGCCTCGGCACCACCTCCCAAACATCATTCTTCATGATAGACGAATACTCCTCCTGCATGGTCTCTCTCCAGTCCTGCTGGCTCGTTGCCTCCTCATAGCTAGAAGGCTCAAGAGTCTAAGATGTTGGCAGCCATTTCCATGTAGCTACAAAACCTCTCAGGTGGTCTGCTCTCTCTGACTAGCTTCTTAGGCCTAGCAATAGATGTGGCCTCTCTCAAGGTATCCTGAAGCCACTTGGGCTTCCTCTTCCCTGAGCGCACTTCTCCCATTGGAGAATGAAACTCCTCCTCCTCATCATCAGAAGCCTAAACTCCTGACTGTCTATCTACTGTCCTCCTGCCTGCACCTGAACCTGTAGATGTTGAAGTACCGTGTGAACTGTCCATCAGTGGACTCCCTAGTGAACTGCTCTGCATGCTGCCCGAAGCACCACCCCTCTGACTCTGTGAGCCACTACTCACTGACGGTCTTGACACCGTAATCGATGTACCTCCGGATCCTCCTGATCCCTGCCCACTGGATCCATGCGACTAACTCAGCTGCTCCTGAGGGTCTGGCTGATCTAGATACTCTAACTCCCGTGACCTCCTGAAAGCCCTGTCCTCCTCGAACTTCACATCCCGCCTGACAACAACTCTCCTCTGTGCGGGAATATAAATCCGAAAGGCCTTCGAGGTCTCACTGTAGCCCACAAAGACACCCTTGCACGGTGGGCTCTGTGTTCGTCCTCTTCTCCTTGGGTATGTAGGAGTATGTGATGCACCCAAAGATACGAGGATGACCAATATCAGGCTTCTTCCCAGAAAAATCCTCCTCCGGAGTCATGTGCCCCAAGGCACGATGCGGACTCCTGTTCTGCAAATATACAGCAGTATTGCAGGCCTCTGCCCACAAAAACAATGACGACCCCTGATCATGTAACATGGCTTTGGCAGCCCCTTCAATGGATCTGTTCTTCCTCTCTGCAACCCTGTTCTGCTGGGGGTTGTAAGGAACTGTGAACTCCCTCCTAATGCCTTCCTCCGCACAATAGTCAACAAACTCTCCAAGGGTGTACTCACTTTCATTGTTTGACTTCAGGGACTTGATCTTCCGACCTGTCTGGGTCTCCACAAGAGCTCTGAACTCCTGAAACCCCTTGAAGACCTCACTCTTGGTCTTCAAGAAATAAATCCAGGTCCTCTTGGAGTGATCTTCAATGAATAATACATAATACTCATATCCACTCAAGGAAACATGAGACATCTGACTGCTCACATTGGAATGAATCAAATCAAGTATCCCAGTCGGTTTGTTGTCACTGCTGGGAAAAGTGGATTTGGCAAACTCGCCCATCGCACATCCTCTGCAAGTATCAAAGTGATCAGTACTGAAATCTGGCACACCTGTAGTGATCTCCCGCAATGTCCTCAAGGCTCCATGATACATGTGCCCCATCCTGCGGTGTCAAATCTCACACAGCTCTGAACTGCTAGCTCTGCTGCCAGTACTACTACTCAATGCCAAAAGGGGATGAAATGCAAGCTTGTACACCTTTGCATGGCGTACACCTATCACTCTAGCTGAATCAACTAGAGCGCCCCTGGGATATATCAGCACCTGTCCTGTCCTGAACAATATCTCATATCCTCTGTCCTCCAAATCTGAGACGGATATGAGGTTCTTCCTCATCCCTGGCACATATAGAACATCTGACACCTTCAAGGGAGGTTTGGGTTTCCTATCAAATGTCAGTGTCCCCACACCGACTTCTCTAACAATGCTGTCATCTCTGAGTACTACCTCTATATCAGTGCCACTCTCTGAAAGCTCTGAGAAATACTCACGGACTCCTGTCATATGACGTGAAGCCCCACTGTCGACATACCAGATACCTGACGATGCTCCGCTAGTGGAGGGAAATGCACACTCCCTCTCAAACTCCATGGCAGGTGATCCTGCACTCGTGGACTCACAAGCAATGAACCCAAACTCCCGGTCAAAACGATCCGTAAAGTCCTCTACCTCTGCTGATGCTGCCAGGTTCTGGTTCTTCCCCTTCTTCTTCTTCTCCGGACACACAACTGCATAGTGTCCCATCTTCTGACAATTCCAACACTTCACCTTGGAACAGTCCTTCTGTGTGTTCCCTTGTTTACCTTTACCTTTGCCTTTGCCCCCACCACTGCTTGTGGAAGCTTGCTTCTTTCCCTTGCCTTTCTTACCTCCTGCCAACAATGCTACATGCTCATCTTGCTCAACTGGTTTGGATGCCCCAAGCTGGTTCTTTCTGATTCCTGTCTGTATGCAATCATCCCAAAACCTCTCCAAAGAGGGAAGGGTCTCATGTGCACAAACCCCATCAACAAAGTTCAGCCATGAACTAGGGAGGCCATTCAGTGCAATGCGCACCAACTCAGTGGGTGGAATGACCTCTCCAACTACTGCCAACTCATCTCTCACATTAGTAATCTTTGTGAGATATCCAGCTGCACTATCAATTTTATCCATCTTAATGGTCTCCAGCTTCTCCCTTAGGACCATTTTTCTGTTCTCATTTGGTACTCTGGTAGAGATATGTCAATGCTATCCATATCTCATGAGCATTTCTCTTTCCTCTCACATGAGGAATGCAATGGTCTTTGATTCCGTCTAGAATCAGTCTCTTACCCTTGTTATTCTTTTTATTATAAGTTTCCAACTGAACAACATCAGTAGGCACATTAACAGCATGTTGTGCGGTATGCACCATGACATCCCAGACTTCTGCCTTGGAAAACGTGCCAGAACAGCAAAGAACCCAAAACAGAAATTTATTATAGCAAATGACAGTTTAGGAAATCGTGCTCGGAATGTAGCTGTACGGCCGTAGGACTGTATGGATTGTATGGAATTTACAACAAACTGCCTTTCTTGAAAACTATGTTGGCTGCCTCGAAAAACGTGCCCAGCCACCTTGGAAATCGAGCCCTTTGTTGTTGTACTCTTCCTCGAAAATCATGCTGCCTTTCTCCTCGAAAATCGTGCCTCAAAACTGCTGTACAGATTGCTGTCTCGATTTTTGTGCTATTGTACAACCTTGATGCTTTGATATTCGTGCAGCCTCTTGCTGCCTCGAAAACCATTCCCTCCTTGTTGCTGTATGAATTTGCTGAGTGTGCCTCTCCTTCACCTTCTCAAGCTCTCCTCGGAAAATGTCTCCAGCGCTTCTTCTCTTCCTCTCTCAATTTGCTTATGAAAGAATATGAATGACCTTTTCCTACTTTAACCTAACCCTAAGTGACTTTTGGGGAATCCCTAAATCCAATGGCTGAAATAGCTTTAGATCTAGGGCTGAGATTAAATGCTCATTTAAATCTCACTTTCTATTTTTTAAATCACCCCACTTTAATAAAGACCCACTTAGTCATTTATTTCCAAAGTCACTTTTCCTTTCTAATTTCACATTGAATTTATTAAAGTCATTTTAAAATTAGACTTTAGTAACTTTATCACTTAAAGTCACTTTTAAATTAGATTTGACTTTATAACTTTATAAAGTCACTTTAGGAGAAAAATTAAATTCTTTTGGACACTTTTCCCTAGGCCAAAGATCAAAGCCTTAGTGAACCACCTGTCCTCCGGTAACCAAATCTCAACATACCCTAGATATCTTGAATTTAAGAGAGAATAAATATAAATCTGTAAAAGTGTTCCACGATCAACCCAAGCATGTTGATGTCTGGCCCCATTTTATCTAGGATATGGTACAGCGAGATGCCGTAAGGCTCGATCATATAGGAATTGATGAGCAGGTCGCGGATATTCTCACAGAGCCCTTGGGGAAGGTCATGTTCCTAACCTTCCGTGAGAATCTTGGAATCGTGGAACGACCCTATTTGGAGGGTCCTGTTGGATGATGAGCTCTGAGAGATCCAGGGGAGCTTTGGGGATAACTTCTTGGTGATATAAGCAACCACAGGGCTAGGCTTGCCGAACCTTGTTGGTATGCTTCCGCCCCACCGTGATGATATTGAGTTGGTTTACCACATGTGCAAGGTTGGCCTGATTTATCGCACATGCATAAGAGATGTGTCACACACCCCCACAGATCCCTATATATTGGAGCGACTTGGAGTTCATTTGATACACACATTTTTGTGGAGGCATTTTCTTCTTTCTTGGATGGTGATGGAGCAGCATTCTCGATTCTACGTTTAGGGCTTCTTAGTGCAGCGTCTTGGTGGAGCATTCTTGATGGGATGTCTTGGGGTTGTGTGACACATGTGGGAGGCTGACCTTATGAAGTCTTTGCTGGTTGAAGCATCCTGTTGATTGCCGTAACGCCACCATTCTTCATCTCTGTTTTTATTAGCTTGTTTTCCATTGATCTATCGGTATGATCTATTAGCATCTTACTTTCATGTGATTGTTATTTGGGCCCTAGAAGATTAAAGTAAATTTGCATCTAGCATAGAACATCTTCATATTTTAACAGACTATCTTCAGAGACAGCGTAGAGCAGCACCAACAACGAAGTGACTGTGCAATGCTGAGAGAGAGTTCATCCAAGAGCTGAGAAGCATGGGGAATTTTCAGTTGGGAATTGGTGGGGAGGCTGAGAGCATCCTAACAGGGATATTGCAAACATTTTGGGAGAATTCTGCAGCAGAATTTCCAGTAGCACAAATTTATCTAGCAACGCAGAGGACCAATTTACGAGGCCAGCCATTCCAAAAATCCTTTGCGGGTTATTGTGGGTTTTATGAGTAGAGACCTGGGTTAAAAGGCCAGAATTTCTGAGCATTATTCGAGGCCCAACCATCAGATCTAGAGGATCAACAAAACATTGTTTTGGCATAACTGTGTAGAGCCAGGATAGCGCAGTTTACTCTTTCACGGTGGATATCAACTAGCTTCCAAGGCTATCTTCATCTTGCCTTAAGCAAGCCAAGGTGCCATCATTCCACCACCCATATTGTACACATCACAACACAATAATAAAATGTCTCAGACTTGATTGTTGTGACTCCAATTTGTGTTTTAATGGCATAACTATTTTTGTTGTTGTTAATGTTGATTGATGCATTTTTATTACTGTTAATTTCCTATTAGGAATATTACAGTGGTATCATATCTCATAGACTTGGTTCAGCTTGTGGAGCAGTGCAGTCTATGACAATGAAGAGCAAACAGAACTTAACTTACCGGAGGTAAAGATACAGGAGCAGGGAAAGGAAGCTTGAAATCACTCCAGATCTGGTAGAGAGTCTTCCAGAGGTCATAGAGGAGAAGATGAAGGTCACAAAAGATGGAAGGAGCAAGGAGGAGAAATTTTCTCAACTTCTGCTAAATTCAGTATAGGACCTCTCCAAGAGGATTGAGGAGATGGGCCTAGCGGATTAGAATTAGCAGCAAGGGGAAGGGAGTCCAAGGGGATTTCCAGATTGGAGAAGGGCCAAGCACTTCGTAGCACTAGGTAGCACCACACATAACCATGCTAGTCGTACCATACACACTTCCACAGTCCACTATCCCAACATTCCTAGCTTCAGGGACAGGAGGGTAGTAGGAGCCCGAAAAGGCTCACTACGGAGAGTATTTCATAGAAAATTAGTCTTATGGCCAGGATTTCGGGAGGGCCATCACATTCAAATATTTCTGCCAGTTGAAGACTGGAAACAAACCCAAACGCCAATCCGGAGGAGGCTAGACGCAGGGCAGTGATTTATAGTGTACTGTGGGAAGGTTGTTCCTCCCAAATTTTGATGGCTCTTCTAAGAGTTCAGCGAAAGCATTGGTGGAGAAGCTGGATGTCTATTTCCAGTTGAACCAAATGACCAAGACAAAGGCCATCAAGGTTGCCACATTGCATCTGGAGGGAGAAGCCCACTATTTGTGGTTCCATGGGTTGATTACGTTGGGTCACGCAGGAGTGAGGAAGTATGATGAGTTTACTCAGAGGGTGTTGGAGAGGTTTGACAGGAAGGACTCAGAAGAGTACTTTGACTAAGCTCAAGCAAACTGGGAGTCCTAAGGTATATATTTCGGAGTATTTAAGATTGTCGGTGTTGGTTCCGGATCCGTCAGATTCTAGTAGGATTTATATGTTTGAGGAGGGGCTGGCTTAGCCATTATGAGGCTTAGTGAGGTCAAACAGACTTGCTACGCTACAGGACGTCGTGGGAAGGGCTAGAGATCTACAGGATTCCCTACCCAGGGCTAGAGCACCACTGCGCAACAGACCGAGGTTCTAGTAAAAGGGGAGAGACATGAGAGCTCAACCCCCAAGAGACAATTAGGGCCGGGGGAAACTAGATGATGATACCAGGAGAGATCTTCAGAGGAAGAAGCTTTGTTTCACATTCCAGGAGCCATGGGCACCAAGCCATCGATATCTACGTTTTTTGGCATAACTGTGTAGATCCAGGACAACGCAGTGTACACTTTCAGTGTGGATATCAACTATCTTCCGAGGCTTTCTTCATCTTTCCTTGAGCAAGCCCAGGTGCCATCATTCCAGCACCCATATTGTACACATCACACCACATTAATAAAATGGCTCAGACTTGATTGTTATGACTCCAATTTGTGTTTTAATGGCATAACTGTTTTTGTTGTTGTTAATGTTGATTGATGCATTGTTGTTACTGTTAATTTCCTATTAGGAATATTATAGTGGTTTCATATCTCATAGGCTTGGCTCAGCTTGTGGAGCAGTGCAGTCTATGACATTGGAGAACAAACAGAACATAACTTACCGGAGGAAAAGATACAAGAGCAGGGAAAGGAAGCTTGAAATCACTATAGATCCGGTAGATAGTGTTCCAGAGGTCATAGAGGAGAATATGGAGGACGCAAAATATGGAAGGAGCAAGGAGGAGTAATTTGCTCAAATTTTGCTAAAGTCGATACAGGACCTCTCAACTACAGAGGCTGAATACATGGCAGTCACTCATGCAAGGAAGGAAGCAGTTTGGTTGCAAAGTTTGTGTTCAAATATGGGTTTTGTACAAAGAGCTATAAGGATAGACTGTGATAGCCAAAGTGCAATTTTCTTGGCAAAGAACCCTGCATGTCAGTCAAAGACAAAGCATATTGATGTTTAGTATCACTTTGTGAGGGATATGGTTGAGGACAAAAAGGTGTTGTTGGTGAAGGTGGACCTTTTAAAGAATGTTGTAGATGCATTGACGAAGTCTGTGAGCACTGAGAAGTTTTATTGGTGTAGAGAAACAATGGGCATTGCAGGGCTGGACCAATGAATAATCTCTCTCATGACCCCTATGTTGTGGTGGATTCGACACACAGGTGTACGAAATTGCGCGAGTTTAGAGAGTGTGGTCTACCCTCTAAACTATAGGTAACAGGCAGTATCTGGGGGGAGCTCAGAAGTATAAAACTTAAATGAAGCAATACACTAAAGTATGCTCTGTTAAAAAAATAAAACTAAAAACACAAAAGAAGCTATATAGAGAGTTGCAAACAGTAACAAGGTAAACTACGGCTCGATGGCCTCTTCTTATTGAATGCTTGGAATGAAAACAAATCTTACCCACTTGCCAAAGGGCACCTAAGCAGTGGCTCTAGGTCTTGATGCAAGGATGTTTGTCCTTCAAGTTTTGCCTTCTGACGCAGTCTGACTCTCTCTCTCTCTGCTGTAATGGACTAGGATGTTGGGTGGCCAACTATCGAGTCCTCTTCTTCAGCTCCTTGGGTCACACAAGACGCTGGTGTTGCTTGGGCAACTTTGGCCAGCATAACTTTGTGATCACCATTTGTTCATCTCTTGGTGGGTTTAAATAAGTGAGCTTCAAATCCTCCTTCCCTCCCTTGGTATATGATGGATGGTGACCCAAGGGAGGGGTATGATTCCATTGTGTGCTCAAATATGCTTTTGTGTGCTCACACAATGCCTAAGGAGGCACTAGTGCTGTCCTTACGCAGCTTTCACATAAGGAGAAAATGTCCTTTGCTTACTTGTGGTCCCGGAAAGTGACTTTTTTCTACTTCCAGGAATTTGCGCTTATCGGGCTCCAGTGCACGCAGAAGGCGCTCTTTTCGAAGCAACAAGTGCGCATTCTTTTCGAAGCAACAAGTGCGCATTCGAGCATTGATGACTAGTTCAAATTTGATTTTCTCAAAACCTTAGAGATTTTAAATACTTTTTGATTCTATAATGTATCCTTGTCCTGTACATCCTTAGGCTCGAAATTAATTGATGTCGTCTTCTGTTGTACGATTTTCCAATGTTAACAGTTGCTCCCTAATGTGTGAGGTCTAGGAAGAACTGTATAGCCGAAATACATTATAGTTTTTTTTCTGTATCGTACGTAAAGAGCGAGAGAGAGAGAGAGAGAGAGAGAGAGAGCGAGGCTTGCGTGTAGAATAGACAATACCTTGCACCGTTTCCGAGATAACCATGGCCTAAGGGACCCCCTGCAAGCAGACAAAATATACAACATATTTGAAAAATTTCAATGAGGTGGGCATGTCCCATGCTCGTGATGCTATGGCTAGTTAAACAAAATTGGCAGATACATGCGCTGTCTGTGCCACTACTGTGGTAGTGATGTTGGTGGTTGTTGACGATGACTGTTGATGCCCTCAGGGGCGTTTTTTCATTGACGATGGGTGGAATGTGGTACCCTTATGCGTAACTTTGGTATGGCATATTACTGTGCCATGTACGCATATGTACTGGCTGGGACCTTCCCATGTAAGCATTGTTGTCAAAGACGCTTATAAAGGCACGGGTCTTCGACAGATCTTGATCAAAGTGCAATGGTTGTAAGGTACGATACCATCGTGACATGAAAGCTTTTGCTGTAGTCGAATGTCAAGAGGATCGATGACATCTATGGACAATGATGTCTCCCATAGTGCCACCCGAGGATACCCCTTTGCATGGGGAGGGGTCATCCAAGGTACCGCTTCCTTTTTGGAAAAGAGGTGTTGATGTCGACAAAAAGGAAGCCTTAACCAAACCATAATGGGTTTAACATAGGCATGTTGGTGAGCGGTAGCTAAAAACGGATGATGGGGATTCAGTGGCTTGAGATCGAAGTATATTTGAGCAGCTTGGCAACAGTCATAGGTATTTTTGATAGGGTACTGGTGGAGTCACGAGGGTTAAGATAGTCTTTTCCAAAACACAAGTACTCCATCCCTTGACCACATAAGCAAAGAAAAGGGTTGCTATCAGCTAGGGTTTGACAAATATTCAATGATAAGGAATTTGATGTCATATAACAAACATAAGAAATAGTCTTACAATGATTAGTCAACAAAGGATCAAGACTATCAATTATATATGCAAGGTTGAGGGCTTTCGATTGAGATTTTATGGCTGAAAATGTAGAAAACAACAATTTAGTGATAACGTTAGCCCTACAAATAGGGTTTTACCATGCAAATATTGCTAGATTTTGCTTTCAATAAATATTCAAAGCAATTGATACTTAGAGGGAATTACCACATCAAATAAAATTACTTTTAGAAATATTTCATGTCTGGTACCATTTTATCTGGGATATGATGTAGCAAGGTGCCATAAGGCTCGACCATATAGGAACTGATGAGTAGGTCGCGGATATTCTCACAGAGCCTTTGGGGAAGGTCATGTTCCTAACCTTTCGTGAGAATCTTGGAATCGTGGAACGACCCTATTTGGAGGGTCCTGTTGGACGATGAGCTCCGAGAGCTCTAGGGGGGCTTTGGGGATAGCTTCTTGGTGATATAAGCAACCACAGGGCTAGGCTTGCCGAACCTTGTTGGTATGATTCTGCCCCACTATGATGATATTGAGTTGGTTTACCTCTCTCTCATCTGTGCCCCGTATGCATCCTACCGATGGAGTTTAAGAGTCATGGGAAGTACCTCTCATTTTTCCAATGAGGTGGGAAATGTGAATAGAGACCATAGCAAGATTGATGGACGCATCGGAGATTGCTGTATTCTCTATGTCTAGGATGGCATGTGTCCAACCACTTGATCTGGGATCAAGTCTGGTGAGGTTTCGGACCTCCAACTGACTTTGGATCAGTTAAACCAACTTCGGGTTGGTATGTGACTCCTTTGAGTCCTATAGAGGTTTCAGACCTCTGAGCTGACTTCGGGTTATTCAGGAGTGATGTTTTTGTGATGCACCTTTTGTTTTGAAATAAAGGAGCCAACAAATCAAGTTATGGCGGGATGACGCACAATGTTTGGATGGCACTGGTGGATGGAGTTCTCCCTAGTTGAGAGGGAGTGTTAATTTTTTGGAAACTAGGTCCAAATTCCATGTTGTGATGCTCAGATGATGATGCCGATATTTTTATTGGATTCCTCTTTCGGAGAGGTGCAAGATCGATCTAAAGATAATCTTGATCGGATGAGCAGAACATGTATTTTGAATTTATTCTACATGTGCAAGGTCGGCCTGATTTATCCCACATGCATAAGAGATGTGTCACACACCCCCACAGATGCCTATATATTGGAGAGACTTGGAGTTCATTTGATACACACATTTTTGTGGAGGCATTTTCTTCTTTCTTGGATGGTGATGGAGCAACGTTCTCGATTCTGCGTTTAGGGCTTCTTGGTGCAACGTCTTGGTGGAGCATTATTGATGGGACGTCTTGGGGTTGTGTGACACATGTGTGAGGCTGACCTTATGAAGTCTTTGCTGGTTGAAGCATCCTGACCTTATGAAGTCTTTGCTGGTTGAAGCATCCTGCTAATCGCCGTAACGCCACCATTCTTCATCTCTGTTTTTATTGGCTTGTCTTCCATTGATCTATCGGTATGTTCTATCAGCATCTTACTTTCATGTGATTGTTATTTGGGCCCTAGAAGATTAAAGTAAATTTGCATCTAGTATAGAACATCTTCAGATTTTAACAAATTGTATTCAGAGACAGCGTAGAGTAGCACCAACAATGTAGTGACTGCGCAATGCTGAGAGAGAGTTCATACAAGAGCTGAGAAGCATGGGGAATTTTCAGTTGGGAATTGGTGGGGAGGCTGAGAGCTTCCTAACAGGGATATTGCAAACATTTCGAGAGAATTCTGCAGCAGAATGTCCAGTAGCACAAATTTATCTAGTAGCGTAGAGGGCCAAGGCCAAGAAGGCCAATTTACGGGGCCAACCATTCCAAAAATCCTTTGTGGGTTATTGTGGGTTTTAAGAGTAGAGACCTGGGTTAAAAGGCCAGAATTTCTGAGCATTATTCGAGGCCCAACCATCAGATCTAGAGGATCATCAAAACATTGTTTTGGCATAACTGTGTAGAGCCAGGACAGCGCAGTTTACTCTTTCACGGTGGATATCAACTAGCTTCCAAGGCTATCTTCATCTTGCCTTGAGCAAGCCCAAGTGCCATCATTCCACCACCCATATTGTACACATCACAACACAATAATAAAATGGCTCAGACTTGATTATTATGACTCCAATTTGTGTTTTAATGGCATAACTGTTTTTGTTGTTGTTAATGTTGATTGATGCATTGTTGTTACTATTATTTTCCTATTAGGAATATTATAGTGGTATCATATCTCATAGACTTGGCTCAGCTTGTGGAGCAGCACAGTCTATGACAGCGGAGAACAAACTGAACGTAACTTACCGGAGGCAAAGATATAGGAGCAGGGAAAGGAAGCTTGAAATCACTCCAGATCTGGTAGATAGTGTTCTAGAGGTCATAGAGGAGAAGATGGAAGGAGCAAGGAGGAGAAATTTGCTCAACTTTTGCTAAAGTCAGTACAGGACCTCTAAAAGAGGATTGAGGAGATGGGCCAGCGGATGAGCCATAGCAGCAAGGGGAAGGGAGTCCACGGGGATTTCCAGATTGGAGAAGCGCCAGGCATTTCGCAGCACCAGGTAGCACCACACACAACCATGATAGTCGTACCATACACACTTCCACAGTCCACCATCCCAATGTTCCTAGCTTTAGGGACAGGAGTGCAGTAGGAGCCCGAAGAGGCTCACGACGGAGAGTATTTCATATAATATTAGTCTTATGGCCAGAATTTCGGGAGGGGCATCACATTCAAAGATTTCTGCCAGTTGAAGAAAGGAAACAAATGCAAAAGCCAATCTGGAGGAGGCTAGACACAGGGCAGTGATTTATAGCGTACAATGGGAAGGTTGTTTCTCCCAAATTTTGATGGCTCTTCTAAGAGTTCAACGAAAGCATGGTTGGAGAAGTTGGATGTCTATTTCTAGTTGAACCAAATGACCAAGACAAAGGCCATCAAGGTTGCCACACTGCATCTAGAGGGAGAAGCCCACTATTAGTGGTTCGATGGGTTGATTACGCTGGGTGATGAGTCTACTCAAAGGGTGTTGGAGAGGTTTGACAGGAAGGACGCAGAAGAGTACTTTGACTGAGCTCAAGAAAACTGGGAGTGCTGAGGTATATATTTCGGAGTTGTTAAGATTGTCGGTGTTGGTTCCGGATCTGTCAAATTCTAGAAGCATTTATATGTTTGTGGAGGGCCTAGCATAGCCATTATGAGGTTTAGTGATGTCAAACAGACTTGCTACGCTACAGGGTGTCGTGGGAAGGGCTAGAGATCTACAGGATGCCCTACCCAGGGCTACAGTGCCACTGCCCAACAGACCGAGGTTCCAGCAAAAGGGGAGAGACATGAGAGCTCCACCCCCAAGAGACAATTAAGGCCGGGGGAAACTAGATGATGATACTAGGAGGGATATTCAGAGGAAGAAGCTTTGTTTCACTTTCCAGGAGCCATGGGCACCAAGCCATCGATATCAACATTTTTTGGCATAACTGTGTAGAGCCATGACAACGCAGTGTACACTTTTAGGGTGGATATCAACTTGCTTCCGAGGCTTTCTTCATCTTTCCTTGAGCAAGCCAAGGTGCCATCATTCTAGCACCCATATTGTACACATCACAACACATTAATAAAATGGCTCAGACTTGATTGTTATGACTCCAATTTGTGTTTTAATGGCATAACTGTTTTTGTTGTTGTTAATGTTTATTGATGCATTGTTGTTACTTTTAATTTCCTTTTAGGAACATTACAGTGGTTTCAGTGGAATATTACAGTGGTTACAGACCATAGTGGCTTCCCTAAAAGGGGT
>JAXQQM020060928.1:0-48618 GCA_034641835.2 Pinus albicaulis
TAGCCTAGCCTAACCTATCCTATCCTAACATAGCCTAGCCTAACCTAAACTAACCTAACCTAGGCCTACCTAAACTAACCTAGCCTAACCGTGCCTAACCTAGCCTAACCTAGCCTAGCCTAACCTAATCTATCCTAACCTAACCTAGACTAACCTAGCCTAGCCTAGCCTAGCCTAGCGTCGCTTAGCCTAGCCTAGCCTAGCCTAGCCTCGGCTAACCTAGCCTTGCCTAGCCTAGCCCAGCCTAGCCTTGCCTAGCCTAGCATAACCTTGGCTAACGTAGCCTAGCCTAGCCTACCCTAGCCTAACCTAGCCTACCCTAGCCTAACCTCGCCTAGCGTAGCCTAGCCTAGCATTGCCTATCCCAACCTAGCCTAACCTAACATAACCCACCGTAACCTACCCTACCCTACCCTACCCTACCCTACCCTAGCCTGACGTAGCCTAGCCTACCCTAAACTAACATAACCTAACCTAACCTAGCTTAACCTAACCTAACTTAGCCTAACCTAGCCTAACCTAACCTTACCTAGCCTAGCCTCACCCAACCTTGCCCAACCTAACCTAACCTATCCTAGCCTAACCTAACCTTACCTAGCCTAGCGTAGCCCAACCTAGCCTAACCTAACCGAGCCTATCCTAGCCCACCCTAGCCTAGCCCACCCTAGACCATCCTATCCTAGCCTAGCCTAAGATAGCCTAGCCTAGCCTAGCCTAACCTACCTTCCCCTACCCTACCCTACCCTAGCTTAGCCTACTCTAGCCTAGCCTAGGGTAGCCTACCCTAGACTACCCTACCCTAGCCTAACCTAGCCTAGCCTAACCTAGCCTAACCTAACCTAAGCTCCCCTAACCTACCCTACCCTTCTCTACCTTAAACTAGCCTAGCCTACCCTAGCATTACCTATGCTAGCCTAGCCTACCCTATGCTAGCCTAGCCTACCCTATGCTAGCCTAGCCTACACTACCCTGACCCACCATAGTTTTAAACCAAAGGTGAGTCTTCAAGACCTACTCCTACCCTATCCTGGTGAAAGACCCATTAACCTACCCTACCCTATCCTAACCTAGCCTACACTACCCTACCCTACCCTATCCTAACCTAGCCTACACTACCCTACCCTAGCCTTGCCTAACCTACCCTATCCTAGCATAGCCTAGCCCAGCCTAACCCTAACCTAACCTATACTATCCTAACCTACGTAGCCTAACCTAACCTAGCTTAGCCTAGCCTAATCTAGCCTAAGCTAGCCTAGCCTAGCCTAATGTATCCTAACCTAAACTAAACTAACCTAAACTAACCTATCCTAACCTATCTAGCCTAGCCTACCCTATCCTAGACTAGCCTAGCCAAGCCTAGCCTAACCTAGCCTAGCTTATCTTACCCTAAACTATCCTAGCCTAATCAATCTCATCCTAACCTAACCTAGCCTATCTTATCCTAGCCTAACCTAGCCTAGCCTAGTCTATCCTATCTTATCCTATCATATCCTAACCTAACCTAGCCTAACCTAACCTAGCCTACCCTAGCCTAACCTAACCTAACCTAGCCTAGCCTAGCATAGCCTAACCTAACCTAGCCTAACCTATCTTATCCTAACCTAGCCTATCTTATCGTGGCCCAACCTAGACTAGCCTAATCTATCCTACCCTAACCTAACCTAACCTAGCTTAACCTAGCCTACCCTATTCTAGCCTATCCTATCCTAGCCTATCCTATCCTAACCTAACCTAACCTAACCTAACATAGCCTAGCCTAACTGAGCCTAACTTAAGCTAACATAGCCTAGCCTAGCCAAACCTAACCTAACCTAACCTAACCTAGGCTAACCTAGCCTAGCCTAACATACCCTAGCCTAACATAGTGTACTCTTACCTAGCCTAGCTTAACATAGTCTAACCTATCCTAGCCTAGCCTATCCTAGCCTAGCCTAAGATACCCTAACCTACCCTATCTTGACCTAACCTAGCCTAACCTAGTCTATCCTACACTATAGTAGCCTAACCTAGCCTCCCCTAGCCCAGCCTAGCTTAATTTAGCCTCCCCTAGCCTAGCTTAACCTACCCTAGTCTAACCTAGCCTACTCTAGCCTACCCTAGCATACACTAGCCTAACCTACTCTAACCTAACCTATCCTAGTCTAGTCTAGCCTACCCTAAGCTACTCTTGCCTATTCTAGCCTAACCTAGCCTATTCTAACTTACCTTAGTATATCCTTTAGTAGCTTAGGCTAGGCTACTCAAGCTTATGGTACTTTACTCTATATCAGAATATTAATGAAGAAATCATTCAAAAAATAAATTAATTAAAAGATATTAATAAAAGTTTAAATATAAGAAAACTTCTTTAAAGTAATTTAAATGTATGAAAATACAATTTAAAATACATTGAATTTAACCAAAGTAATAATGTGAAAATAAAATCTAACATAAATTATAATACAAATGAAAAACATATTTGTAAATCATAAAAACATAATTGAAAATCATTTTAAGAAATCCAGTAATCTCATCTAAATCATCTAATCTCATAGAGTAAGAAATTAAAAGAAGGCCCAAACCCTATCAATCAAATCTTTTAATAACATGGTTAATCCTACAATTAATCTCATAAATCTATACATCAATGGAAAAAAAAGAATAGAAAACTATACATCAATGGAAAAAAAGAATAGAGATCATGTTTGTGTGCTACCAGAATTCTTAGAAATTTATCATAAAAATATGCAATATAAATGAATATTTCGCACTTGGAAGAAATCCAAAAATGGCATCCTACTAGAAAACGAATCGAAACAGAGAAAAAGAATCAAATCAAAGAGCCATAGAGAACCTCATAAATAGATTTGCATCGGTGGAAGCAGCGCAGCTCGATTTCGATGTCGCGTACGAAAGGCATATACAGTCGATACTTTGCCTCCGCAAATTCCCAATGCAAGCATCACCGCCTGCATTCCACAGGGGTAATGGAACATGGGGACTTCGTGCGTCGCGCTTCATTCGTCCAGATTCTTTCTGGTGGATTCTTCGTGACAACAGTGAAAGCATACTGCTCCATATTGCACACATCCATATCCCACACATCCATAAGAGATTTGATTTGATATTTGATAGATCTAACAAAGAAATATCTAAATTATAACCAAGAAATTTGAGACAAAGAGATTACAACTGGCTGAAATGAATTAAAAATAAACTATGGCGAGCCCAGGAAACCATAAAGAAAATGGAATAATAGAACTGAGATGAATAAACTGGGTTTTACTAATAAAACTGAGATGAATAGATTGGGTTTAGACACCGAAAATAGAGTTGTAATAAAAAAAAAAATAGGTGCTATTACTAACACCGTATTAATCCAAAAATTATAAAACCACTTGAAAATGAAGAAAAGACTACATATAATTCATTGAAAAGGGTTTACTTCAAGAAATACAAAATGAAGAGGCAGAAACTTACCTTTCTTGTCTAGCCGGAACTAGGTTTCTTTAGGGCCTTATTTACATCCAATGATCCAATTTGTTGTAATCTTATCTTGTCGTGGGAGACCCTGCATATTGAATTGGACAAACATCAGCTTAAAAGAAAGCAATTAAAAGCAGGTGCAAACCTTATCCTGATTAAAAGAAGGTGCAAACCCTATCAATCAAATCTTTTAATAATATGATTAATCCAAAAATTAATCTCATAAAACTATACATTAATGGAAACAAGAATAGAGATCATGTTTGTGTGCTACCATATTTCTTACAAATTGATCATAAAAATATGCAATATAAATGAATATTTCACACCTCCCAGAAATCCAAAAATGGCACCTACTAGAAAACGAATCGAATCAAAGAGCCAGAGAGAACCTCATAAATAGATTTACACCAGTGGAAGCAGCTCGATGTCGGCCTCACTTTGGAAAGGTATATACAATCGATACTTTGCCTCCGCAAATCCCCGCGCTGCATTCCACAGGAGTAATGGAACATGGGGACTTCTGGTGGATTATTTGTGACAACAGTCAAAGCATACTACTCCATATTGCATGCATCCATAAGATGATTAGATTGATGTGGTGAGTGCCTATGGCCAGATCCTCCTCCCAGCACCGAATGGCATCATCTTAATTCTATTCACTCTCGTAATGTCAACGTCCTTCTCATTATTCCAGGAAGCGCTGGGGTCGAAACTCCCCATCCCCACACTGTAGAACTCCACGTTGGTCTTCGCGGGGATGTAGTCACAGTGTGACACGAGACATTTGCAGGCTCTCCTTCACCAAGTAGGGGAGGATGCATTCGCACGGTCTCCTTCACCAAGTCATTTAAAAAAAACGTTATTTCTGTGTCCAGTTTTGAAGAGGAGAATCAAAAGTAATTTAACTTGTGAACATAATAATCAAAATCCTCATCATATAACTCTGCCTGGCAGCTTTTTTAATCAACGGCTAATTTGTGAGTGGCTGTGCCAAGTCCTCCCTAGCCGTTTGGTTTCTAGCCGTTTGAAGGGATAGCAGCACATCATTTCTACCTGTTTGGATTTTTTTGTTCATTGTTCAAAGGAATATAACAATCCACTTTCTAATATTGTTTTCATAACTACATTCTATCCACTTACATGGTCATCAACATCCATTATGGTGATGGGATAAGGCAGGTAGTTATGATGAAGTTACGGAACAAACCATAAAATTTTCCATCTCAATAATGTGAGCTTGCTTAGGGCTATTTTTAGAATATAAAAGAATTATTAAAAACTTATAATATTTATATTAAAATTATAATATTTCAATTAAACGATAATGGTAAGAGTTGTTGCATATGTTGATAGGGACACAAGAATAAAGTTATTGAAATGTAAAATAGCATTACATTGTACTTAAGCATAATAGATTTAATAATATTACAATTTTATCATTTAGTTCTAATTAAAATATATTTGTTTTAAATAATATATGAACTTTTTAGTTTAAATATTATAAAAACAAACTAATATGGTCATTAAATTTGATACAAAGTAGATTAAAATAGTAAGTCTAAGGTTATATTGATTATGGATAGAAAAGAAAATTAAAATAATAAGACCTAAGTTTAATAGATTATGGACCATAGATATTAAGGATTATGTATGATATGTATTTGTTATAACTATCTTATTACTAAAACAAAGTACCTCCAATTGTGTTAGGAATGGTTTTATAAAGCTTAGTATATGAAAAATTGTGTCACAACATTGTATGATAATATTGTGAATTTTTAAGGAATTTTTATTTGATTGCCCAAAATGGGTGTACAAATTTTGAACCTCCACACTCTTAATTGGGATATGCCACTAGCTTAAAAGGTACTACCCGAATAAAAACACCTAACATATGCAGCACAAAGGTGGAAATAGACATGTTAGTGACCAATGGATTAAAAGTGGACATAATGTTATTCCAAATATAAGATAATCTCTATTATATGATTTTTTTTTAAGTTAAAAAAAACATAATAGAAGTGAAGCCGTTTTACATAGACCTCCATAAATACTAGGTGGCCTTGACATCAAAAGTCACCAGGTTTAGCTAATATTATCCTCCAAATTCCAAAATTGTGAACCTAATATGAATTCAGATATATTTAATTTAATTTTCCATAAACGTCAATCTACAATGAAATCCATATATGAATGCTAGAAAAACTATGAAGAGCACTTCAAGTTCAACGGAATTTGACCCACAATTTTCTTTTTTTTTTTATTAAAAAGAGGGTGAAGCTTAGCGATATTTGAGACCTCTTTGTTAGCTTTTGAACAACTCCATACTCACTCATTGTAATGACCTCGACAATGTTATTTTAGTGACATCACCATCAGTCCTTGATTGGTTCCATAACACTAAAATCGGTACAACGTATAGATACAATTTAATTTAATAATTTCAATATGAATTAATTTTTGTATAAACATAGATAATAAATTTTAAATATTAATTTTTAAATATTTTTAGTCTAAATTAAGTCTGGTTTACATTATATAAATCAAATTAATTAATTCTTTTATTATTATTAAAATATTTAAATAATAAATTATTATTTTTTTATAAATAAGAATAATATTTAAAAAAAATCATAATTTTATAATAACTTATTATTTTTATTATGTTTTGAAGTTTTTAAAATCCTACCAAATTATTATTAAAATTAGATGATCTAGATTACAAGTGATATTTTTATCATATGTTTAGGGAGAATACATAATTTTATCTCTCTCACACACACACATATATTCTCAAACTTGAATACTAACATGAATTAGGTGACTTAGTTGACAACTACTTGCTATCCATGAGTGAGTTTAGTTTTATGCAAGAACATAACAAGCTTGTAAACATAATAAAAGAAATCAAAATCAGTCATGAATAACAATGAATATTTTTTTATGTGGATACTATGGAATTTAAAGTAAAACAAAGAACTAGATTGTGGTCAAACTATTATGGAAGACCTTTGTGTGTGTTTAAGCTTATGTTTGACTGAAAGAATATATAGTGTGTGAGAATAATGCATTTTTATATAAAAAAAATGGGATATACAAGGTTCATATGAACTTTATGATGTGAAAGAGTGGAACATAAAGTTGTAGTGGTCAATTCCTACACATTAGTTAAACACCTATTAAATATTTATCAAAATTTGACTTATATAAGCCCAATAATAAGATTAGGAGAATCAATTTAAAAATATTAGAGTTTGTCACACATAGACATCGATACTAGTAATCATCCATTAAATAATTAAAGTTGAAAACGAAAACTATATTTAATCATAGCTTTTATAATCATTACACAGAGAGGCCCTCTACAACCCAATGTTGAGTAGATGTGTAGACATTGCATTTTACATGCTAGAAGCTAGATGTAAATATTTTTTTTTTATTGTAATTTTGTTTCTAATTAATAAAATTACTAACATTTCTTTTAGATAAAATAAAATCATATCCCATTAAAATATATAACATATAGATAGTAGTTATAAATTAACATCGATTTTACCATATAAATTAAAATGTCACATCTGCTCTTCATATATCACACATTATTTTTTTTTTAACTTCCTTACTAATCATTTGTATATGTTATTGCATGGCATATAATTCCTATATTTTCTTATTGTATTTGGTAAATAGTTGATCTTGATGAATTATATCTATGCACTTATTTATTTTTTTCTCGGTAAAACTAAATCTATTTATAAAACATAATAGTACAAAACTGCGCTAGTTTCAGTTGTGTGAGCCTGAGAACTGGGCTTGATGTCCAAGCTTAACCTTAGCAACTGAACTTCGCAGAGTGGGAAACCAGTTCTTTTAAAATAAATTCCACCGCCCTTAGAAGGGAAACCGGTAAAATAGTAAAAGTACTGTGATACAACAAGAGACAGTAAACTGGAATAGCCTATAGCTTTTACAGCTGAATATAAACTCAAAAAACCAAAAAATTCTTCCATGAGGTCGAAAATTTGTACCAAAGCAAGCTGAGGGGGATCAAAGTCACCGTTCAGGAGTAGGGGACTCCAGTTCTTCCACGATCCTACAATCAAACTCAGCTTCTCCATCATCGTTGTCCTTCTCTGGCGCGCCACTCTTGCTGAAGAAGTCCACCTGCAAATTTTCCATTCCAAGAATGGAATGACCAATGCTGACTGGCTCAACAGGGGCTAGAATGTCAATATTTGCATGTGAGGGCTAAGGGTTAGGCGAAATAGGGGTAGGGCGGGGCATTGAAGCTAGAGCTGGGATAGGGGATTCTTCGCAAACAGTAATAGTGATGAAAGCAGTGAGAACATGCATGTTTGAGGAGCAATTGAAGCGAAATTCTGCCCTTTGTGAAGACTGGCAGAGGGCTGGGTTGGTGGGAAAATTAGAAGCAGGGGAGGCAGACTGAGAGATAGGCGGAGGAGGCTGTGAAGGTGGAACAAAGTGAGTGCTTCCAGGAGGGTAGGAGATGCCTCTCCGATGCCCAAAATCCAAATGCAAACTTCAATCTACGTCCTCCTCAGAAGATGCCGAGGGCGAGCTAATGGAAGGGCGAGGGCGGGAAGAGTGCCCTCTGCTCGTTCTATGCCTGCAATGCATTCTCTGCCTGAGCCGAGGCATCGAAGCCGCATGAAGCCAAGAGTGCTTGGGGCAGAAGGAGCAGTCGGGATGCAACGAAGATCTCTAAAAATCAGCTGCGTGAGAAGGCAAACAGAAATTGAGATGACAGTAGCTGGTCTGGGTGAAGTGGAAACCTGGAAGAGTTTCCAAGCATCCCAGGATGGAGCAACGTCGACCTGTTTGGGTGCGTTCACTTGGAACAGTGCAAGCAGGGGGGCAACTACCACAGACGGGAGAAGGATGACTACAAAAAACACAATGAGCAGACGAATTCTCCAGAATGAAATCCATAGCCAAATGAACCAGCAAGGCGAGGTAGATGACAGGTGCGGTGAATGGTGTTAAAGCATAACAGGTTGGTTAAGTTAATGTGTGAGTAATGGCACTGCAGGGGGGCATATGGCCGCAACAAGCGAACGCCCTCGGGATCCACCAAGGGGCGGAAGTCCCATCACTCCGAGCCATCATCCGCATCCGAAGTATATCTATGCACTTATTACCTAATGTTTCATGCATGTTTAATTTCCCCTATGATTATAATTGGATCATTTTCAGAATTACTATATGGAAGAATCATCTCCCTAGATGAATATTATAACATTTAAACCTAACTATCCAACCCCCATTTCTTATTTATTTCCCCAAGTAATATGGTCATTTATTAATTCCTATACCATTAGTTCATATCACATAAATCATGTATGGTAACTCGCCACATGACAAGTACATTACCCCTAATGCGTCCATGCGGCCAACGCTATCCCATCTAATGAGCGAATGATAACACATGATGAGCACAAGGTATGGTATGACTACGTGAAGGGTGTAGATTCGTTGTCCCCATGTAATGGTTCTTATCTTTCCACCCAAACCTTAAGCTTGTATAGACATTTCATGTGAACTAATCGACATTTTCTCCTGGTGTTCGTATCGTTGTCATCACTCTATTTTTTCTCTCCTGTGATTGGAAACTAGTAATAGCCACAAATCTACCAACGCTATTTTTACAGCCCAACAATAGTGCACTATTTATGGAGCCCAGGTATTATGGTTCAATAGACTATTTCATGTTTTTTTCATTTTCCACAGTAAGGGTTCTACACTTGGTCGTTTTGTAAATTTAAATTTTCTAAGAGTGGTTATTATCACTTTGAAATTTGGTTCCTTGGTTTTCCATATCCTCCTAAAGATGTGAAATTATTGTCATCAACACTCAGTTTCTAATGTATAGGTTAACAGGTTGATGTGTCTTTTTGGGTTCATTGGTTCATCTCCAAGAACCATGGCTACATAAGGTGACCAATTCACTTCTTCCCTCTTCGTATGTACTAGTGAGTTACTAATTGAATTTTTATGCCTATTCTGCTTTAAATTTCCATTAGAACAATATTTACTCTTACAAGCACCAGGGTTTTATATATGCCAAAGGAAAATTCCACAAAGTTCAATTCTTTCCCGATAACAATTTTACTCGGCCTTGCAGGGTGTCTCTATAGCCATAAGACCCAATCACCGCACAAAGGCATCAATCCTTTGTTTTACTTTACTTTCTTAGGTAATTTAATGGCTCTTCCTACTGCATGTATGCGTGTATGGTTTTTTTTCGTTACATATTCTTTTGGATATGGTTTTCCTACCTCAGAGCTAACTTATATTCCATTTTCAGCAACATGGTGAAGAACGCAAGCTCCATTGACATATACTTGGGTAATATAAATGGGAATTCCCTGGCTAATTATTTGCTAATGCATATTATTTTTTTTTCTCCAACATCATTCTCGTTTGTTGATTGTGAGAGCTACTTTGCAGGTACACACGCTACCCTCAAACCCTGTCTCAGACTATGGAGGTTTTGGACCCATCTTCAACAGACTTGACATAGAGTTTTTCAAGTCGATTATTTTAGTACTTCTCCTCAAGTTTCACCTTCCAACACTTGATTTTTTCAAGTTTCTGATGTGGTGGAAAATATGAATAACCCAATTGTGTTTTGTTCTTTTATTTTTTGTTTAATGGTTGTGTAATTATGGCTTATTTTTATTCATTGGGTAGTTTATTCCCTTTATTTTGATATTTTTTCTTCCTTCTATTTAAATTTTTCACTATGGACTTTTTTTGATATTCTTTATGAGCTATCTTGTTTTCATGGGTTCATAAGAGATCCTATAACTGTGTGTTCTTGATTACTAGAAGGGAAATTTATTTGTATATGGATGCATATTGTGATAGTTATATGTCCTTTTATAGTAGATATGTGTATTGTATTTATATTACAAGTCCATGATAAATTCAGTTGATTAACTCGTAGTGAATTAACTTAGCTCATACTAATACCGATGGTTGAAACTAGGTTCACTGGTCAATTTGTTAAGATATCAATATCAATTTACTAACAAAGTATTTCTACAGAGGTTATGTTTATGGGTGTTCTTTGAATATAGTAGTTAACTTATTCTAGTACTAAAATTTCTATAATTTTATTTTCCTAAAAATTATTTCATTTAATTATCTAATTTTTTGATATATTACCGTAATATCTGTCTCGATTAAGAATATATCCCTAGTTTTTTGTATCACAGTGAAGGCATTCATACACATTATTACCCTAATTTCATATAATATCTTTTATCTTCCAACATAACCTAATTTTCCTATCTATATTTACAATGACACATCAAGTTGCACCATAGATAGTTAGTCATTTCTTTGGTAACCATCATGCTCCTATGTTATCCCTTATGCCTAGGTTTAACTTTGGACATTTTAGAAATTAGGATATGACCTCAGTGTTATAAATGCACTAATTTAACTCTCAAAATCATTTTACTCTAACCAGTAATTTTTATTTTCCTATATATGATAAACTGAATAAAATAGTTAAAGCTCAATCGTACGACCAATAATATTAAAATAGTAAGAATAAACAATTTATTAACAAAAAATCATACCTTCATATCAGTGACAAGTATTAATAAAATTTAACAAAAATCACATTTAAAATCCTTCCAACCTATATATTAATGACAAAAAATAAAATTCCTATCACTACAAAGAATTTACCCAGATACAAACTCTTTAGCCATGCAACCATATTCTCTACACCATTTGTACATAAATAATTTCTAGTACAATACATATTTTCTACACTGAATTGTATCTTTGTTCTTCAATAGAGAGTAGGCATATGTTTACTTGCCAACCTAATTACATTCTAAGTTCAATCCATTCCTTCAATACACAATATGCAGGTACCTATTCATCAACAAAATTAATCTCATAGAATTTCTAACTAGAGAATCAAAATAATCACTAAATGAGTACACTTTCCACCCAACCATGAATTGACCACCAGTTCCCCTCGAGCCAAGACTAATATCAAGTAATATCCCTGAGAGCTTAGTAACCCTTTCATCTCCTCTCTAGGTGTTTTATACCTTTTCTTCCTTAATTAACTTTTCTTCCATTAGCATTGTCCTGCTTTTATGGAAGTATTTTTGTTATTAAAGCCTTTTTTTATCTTCAGGAGTTCTTTATCCTTCAATGTACTGGAAGTTTTCTCTATCTAGTATATTTAATGGATCTTTGTCTCCCATACATTAAATTTGTTATTTTAGAAACATCTATTTATCATGGAATATTTATCTCACTCTTATCTATGATTGAGATTAGAAATTATCTCTTTAGTTAAGTGTCTCATTTCAAGTAATTTTCCATTCCCATTAATTTATAACCGCAATTATTGATTTCATAACCACATGTATATTGTTCATTTACATAATTTATGGAATCACCATTGAAACGAACATAGTTTAATTTTGGAAAAATATAACAATATTAATTATTTCAAAAAACATAGGGATATCGCATAAATTTGGACAACTAGGTCCAAACTCCATATTAAGATGCTCGCATTAAGAGGCCAATATTTTTTTTGGATTCCTCTTCGAGAGGTGTAAAATCCATATAAAATATGTCTTAATCGATGAGATGAGCTTATATTTTGAATTTATTATTTTTAATAAATTATATGTGCAAGGTCGTCGCCTTGTACGGGCTTGATGCCCAACAGATGTGTCACACACCCTCATGATGGATATATATACAGGAAAGTTGGAGAGATTTTCATCATCACCACAACTCACATCTTCCTCTCTCATCTAGGAATACGAGCTACCAAGAAGGACTAATTTAATCCACACGTGTGAAGGACGAAGAGGACAAACTGTACGGTCAAGCTGAAGTACGGATTTGCTGCTGCTAGGGTTTCGCAGTAACTTTGACCAGCGTTGACTTTGGTCAACGCTTGGTCCAAACAAGCTGAAAATTGGTGGAAGGTTCGAGTTATGAAGGCCGTACTACTCCGGTACACAAAATCGAGAGTTGACTTGGGTTGACTCATCTACTGATTGGAGGGTTGTTGTGACACATGCTGGGCTGGCTGACCAAAGGAGACTTTGCTGGTTGAAGCATCCCGTTGACCGCCGAAACGAATACACACATTTTTCCTGTTTCTGATTTGTCTTCTGTAAGATCTACTTATATGTTCTATCTGCATTTTGCTTACCTACTTGTATGATTGCTGAACTAAAAGTGAAATTGCTTCTAGCATAGAACATCTACAAAACTTTACATGGTATCAGAGCTGAGGTGAAGACAAACTCAATCTATAGCAATCATCATCGTGGAAATGGGTTCCACTAGTCTTGAATTCAAGGAGAATGACAAGCTGACCGGAAGTGATGACTTCCATCCCTGGAAGATGATATTAGATCTCACATTAGAAGATCATGATCTCCTGGATCATGTGACAGGGAGGATTCAAGAACCTCCATCCAATGCCTCTGCTGCTGTTAGAAACAAGTATAAAAAGGGAGAAATCAAAGCAAAGCTGCTGATCAGGGAATCCATAAATAAGAGTCTTGTTGCCTACATATCTGAACTAGGCACATCCAAGGAGATGTATGACAAATTGATACTTATGTTTCAAGTAAACAATGTGAACCAAGTGCTATTCCTCAAGAACAAGTTGAAGAATATGAAGAAGGGCCGAGATGAGTCTGTTCAAACTTTCTTTCCGAAGTTGACCGAAACCAGGAACCATCTGCTAGCTATTGGGGAGATAATAGCTGATCGTGAGATGGTTCTCACCGCACTTGGAGGACTTCCATATGAATGGCAAGTATTCACAACTACTATTCTCAACAATAATACCATTCCTAACTTTGATGAGCTTCTGTCAAGATGTATGCAAGAAGAAACAAGGATGAAGGAATTTGATAATGAAAGAAATGCCGCCTATGGTGCTCATTCCCGAAAGAAGAACTCTGGTGGTTCTAAGGACAAAAGAAGGACAAAGACTCAAGAGAAGAAGGGTAAATGTTTCACCTGCCATAGGCCTGGACACTATGCTAGAGAATGTCCCTTCAAGGAGGATTCTCCCGATAGTGACGATAACAACAACAACCGAAGGAATGGGAATCAAAGAAATGACAAATCCAAAGGAAAGAGGAAGGCTCACTTTGGAGGAAACAATCAACCTTCTAAGAGGTCCAGAAATACCAGGTATGAGGAGTCTAATGTTGTTGATAAAAGAAATGAGTATATTCTGGTATCTGCTCTCTCCGCTGCATCTCTGCCCGACACGATGGATGTCTGGCTAATTGATAGTGGTGCCTCAAGACATATCACCGGATTCAAGGAAGCACTTTCTGACATGGTTGAAAGGGATACTAATCTAGAAATTATCCTTGGGGATAATGCCACTTATCCTGTAAAAGGGACCGGGACTGTGACCCTTCACTTGTCTCAAGAACAAGTCCTCCGTCTACAAGATGTACTCTATGTACCCAAATTGAAGAAGAACCTTGTGTCTGTATCTGCCATGGAAGACAAAGGATTCAATGTAACTTTCTCTGATGGAAAGGTGCTCATGTGGAAGAAGAGCTTCAAGGAAGCTATCTCAATTGGTTCTAGGGTTGGTACACTCTATCAGGTTGGAGGGAGTCCGTTGGGAGCTATGACTTGTGATACTATCCGACAAACCGAACTATGGCACCGTAGATTTGGAAAGCCCTTCCCGAAGAAAGGAAGGTGTATGTAAGGGCTGTGCTGAAGAATATAACATAACAAGGGGACCTTCTTTCCCCTCAAGTGTCACAAAGACATCTGAGATATTGCAACTGGTCCATTCTGATCTTTCTGGTATGTTGCCTGTAACATCCCTGGGGGGATGTTCTTACTATATAACATTTACTGATGACTTCTCTCGCAAAACCTGGATCTTTTGAGGAAGCCATCAAGCATCAAGTCTGGAAGGATGCTATGCATGAAGAATATGAGTCTATTATGAAGAATGATGTCTGGGATGTGGTCCCGAGACCGAAGGACAAATCTGTTGTCACCGCGGAATGGCTCTACAAAATCAAACATGGATCTGATGGGAGTGTTGAAAAGTTTAAGGCAAGGTTTGTTGCCCGTGGCTTCTCTCAAAAGGAAGGAATTGACTATGACGATATATTTGCACCTGTGGCACGATATACCACCATCCGATCTATCATAGCCCTTGCTGCTACGCAAGGATGGAGTCTTCATCAGATGGATGTCCAGACCGCTTTTCTGCATGGTGCAATAAAGGAAGAGGTGTATGTGGAACAACCTCTGAGATTTGAAGTTCAAGATCGAGACACTTATGTCTGCAGGTTGAAGAAATCCCTCTATGGGTTAAAGCAAGCACCCAGAGCTTGGTACGAAAGGATGGATAGTTACTTGATGAAGCTGGGCTTCACTCGAAGTAATGCTGATCCGAACCTATACTTCAAGGTTTTGAAAGAGAAGCCTCTCATTCTAGTACTATATGTGGATGACCTCTTCCTGACTGGTGATGACCCTCTCATTCATCAATGTGAGAGGGAGCTTGCTGCTGAATTCGAGATGAAGGACCTAGGACTGATGCACTATTTACTAGGCCTGGAGGTCTGGCAGAGACCTGGAGAGATTTTCCTTTCTCAAGGAAAAATATATTGTGAAGCTTCTGAAAAGATTTGAAATGGTGGAATGTAAGTCTGTGTCGACACCGATGGAACTCAACTTTAAGAAGTTGAGGAGCAACGTTGCTGGGCCCGTCCTACTGAGTATCGTGAACTCATAAGGACCCTGATGTTCTCAATGAACACTTGTTCGAACATATGCTGTGCAATGAACACTTTGAGTCAACACATGGTTGATCATAACATTCACTGGGTTGGTGCCAAGAAACTCTTGAGATATCTCTGAGGCACGACAGACCATGGGCTGAGATACACTGCCAAGAGTATGACACTCCGTGGATATACTGATGCCGATTGGGCTGGCAGTGTGGTGGATCGCAAGAGCACATCTGGATGCTACTTCACATGAAGATCTGCTTCGGGCAGGAATCTAAAGTCGGCAGTCTTGAGCACCGCTGAGGCCAAATACATTGTAACATGTATGGCCTATTGTGAAGTCACTTGGTTGCGAAAGCTCCTTGGAGAGCTGTTCGAGCATGTGCTAGATGCCACCGTTATCCTTTGTGATAACCAGAGGGGGATTCATTTGTCATAGAATCCCGGGTTCCACGATTGATCCAAGCATGTTGATGGCTGGTACCACTTTATCTGGGATATGGTACAGCGAGGCGCCGTAAGGCTCGATCATATAGGAACAGATGAGCAGGTCGCGGATATTCTCACAATGCCCTTGGGGAAGGTCATGTTCCTAACCTTCCGTGAGAATCTTGGAATCGTGGAAAGACCCTATGATGTGGGTCCTGTTGGACGATGAGCTCTGGGAGCTCTGGGGGGGCTTTGGGGAGAGCTTCTTGGAGCTATGGGCAACCACAAGGCTAGGCTTGCCAACCTTGGTGGTGTGCTTGGACCCCACTGTTGTGATTTTGAGTTGGTTCACCTCTCATTTTCTGTGCCCCGTATGCATCCTACCCATTGAGTTCAGGGCTCATGGGAAGTACCTCTCATTTGGCCAATGAGGTGTGGAAAAGTTAGAGACTATTAGCAAAGACTGATGGACGCATCAGAGATTGCCGTACTCTCTATCTAGGATGGCACGGTCCAACCACTTGATCCGGGATCAAGATTTGTGAGGTCTGGGACCTCTGGACTGACTATGTCAGTCGGGGGATGATGTCTTTGTGACTGACCCACTTCTGTTCTGAAATAAAGAAGCCAGCAAAGCAAGTTTCGGCGGGATGACGCACGATGTTGATTGCACTACTAGATGGAGTTCTCCCTAGTTGAGAGGGAGTGTTAAATTTGGACAACTAGGTCCAAACTCCATATTAAGATGCTCAGATTAAGAGGCTAATATTTTTGTTGGATTCCTCTTTCTGAGAGGTGTAAAATCCATATAAAATATGTCTTAATCCGATGAGCATAACTTATATTTTGAATTTATTATTTTTAATAAATTATATGTGCAAGGTCGGCCAGTTTTGTAATGTAGGCTCGGATGCCCAACAGATGTGTCACACACCCTCATGATGGATATATATACAAGAAAAGTTGGAGAGATTTTCATCATCATCACAACTCACATCTTCCTCTCTCATCTAGGAATACGAGCTACCAAGAAGGACGAATTTAATCCACACGTGTGAAGGACGAAGAGGACAAACTGTACGGTCAAGCTGAAGTACGGATTTGCTGCTGCTAGGGTTTCGCAGAAACTTTGACCAGCGTTGACTTTGGTCAACGCTTGGTCCAAACAAGCTGAAAACTTGTGGAAGGTTCGATTTATGAAGGCCGTACTACCTGGCACAAAAATCGAGAGTTGACTTGGGTTGACTCATCTACAGATTGGAGGGTTGTTGTGACACATGCTGGGCTGGCTGACCAAAGGAGACTTTGCTGGTTGAAGCATCCTGTTGACCGCCGAAACGAATACACACATTTTTCCTGTTTCTGATTTGTCTTCTGTAAGATCTACTTATATGTTCTATCTGCATTTTGCTTACCTACTTGTATGATTGCTGAAATAAAAGTGAAATTGCTTCTAGCATAGAACATCTACAAAACTTTACAATATCACATCTTCCCCCCTTTTAACTATATTTTCCTCGATGTTTAATTTCTAGTTTCATCTCTCTGGAAATTTTTTGGATAGTTTTCAAGAATCTCATCTTCTTGCTCCCATGTAACCTCTTTGGGATTAAAGTGCTTCCATTGCACTTTAATATGAAAAAACTACTCAATTTTGGAGCTAGATCTCTTTCCTCTCTAGAATACAGAGATGTTCTTCCAGGGAGTCTCCTTTGAATTCCAACTATATAATTTTCCAGTAAATAATGTGAGAAATATCATGTATATATTTCTTAAGTAAAGAAACATGAGAAACATTATGAATTTTAATGTGAGTGGGTAAATCTAATTGATAAGCTACAGGTCCAACCTAGTCCAGCCCAGTCCAAAATTTCAAATGGTCCACAAGACTGTGGTGCTAATTTTGGATAGGTTTCCATCCTAAATGTACTTTTCCTTGGTTTTTGGTGAGCCCTCGTATTGCACCAGGAATGTTGCAACTCCCAGGGGCTACTATACTTTAATTTACTAGCTCGAGGTTCTTACAAAATTGGAGGTGACAGTGCTATATACACAAAATATGTATTCTACTCATGTCATCCTCTTCTGATTCCTATTAAAGGGTGTTATTTCTAGGGTTTTTAAGTGAAGTCTTTCACACTTCTGGTTTAGACCTAGAACTACCATTAACTCAAAACCATTACTCTATTAACCATCAAATGAATATTCTGAAGAAAGAAAATACATCTAGCTATTCTGCAAGGAAATAGATTTCTGATTGAAACTTTCACAAGAAATAGAAGCAAACTAGGTATCTTCATGAAGTAAATGGTTGAATTTAAATTGCAAAAAGAAGGCAAATATACTCACACATTGCTAGACCAAATGGATAAAAAAAATATATCTACTTCATTATTTATCTATAATTATTTTACTTATGAATCTAATCATGACCTAATTATGCATGCAAATGCATTGTTTTGTAGCAAGGAGGAGAAGGTGTTAAGGTGGTTTATGAAGGTTTTTAACTAATGGACGTAGGGATGAAGGTGTCTTGATGGTTTTGATAGGTCTATATGACGTTGACGTTGGTTTCTGGGGCTAAGGAGAGGTCCAATGGTGCTATTATTGATTCTTCTATAGGTTTCCTAAAGTGCTACAAGAAGTCTTGAATTGCTACAGGAAATAGTTTGAGGAAATTTCATACCAAAAATGATGGAGAAAAGCATAGGGGAGGTGGAATGAAGGTGTACTTGGATGAATGGAAGGTGCCCAACCCAGTTTCCAAGCTCATAACCTCTTAAGAATCATGTCTTTCACTTCTAAGGTTGCTCATGGTGTGACGGTGAAAATCTTAAAAACAAGGCTGAAGGTGATTTGAAGAAAATAAGGTTTTTGATGGGTGAAAAATGAGGTTAAGGGTGTTGGTGAAGTCCTCATTTTCTTTGCTACTTGAACTTGAAAGAAAACTACATTTTCATGCAACAAACATTGGAAAATATATGATGAAGGAAATTGAAAAGATGAGTTGAATTTTGAAAGAAATCCTAAATTAACATTCAAATAGAAATCTAACTCACTATTCTAGACATGTTCATGACACTACAACAACCTAGCTATTATTCCGAAGAAATCATAGACCAAAGAGAAAATTTTGCTTGTGGTCAGTATTTTCCCTCCTCAAGATCGAGTGAAAGAGATGAGAAAGGGAGGCTTGACACACAACTTTCTGAGCTTATAAGCTATTCTACAAAAATTTATGCAAGCTCAATGACAACAAAGAAATGGAAGAAAACTAAAAAAAGTGAATTGAAATGTAAGAAAACTAGCTAAAAATCATTAAGAAAACTAGCTACAATGACATAAAAATAAGAATGAATACACAAGAGAGACTAAGGTTGATTGATTGGGCACTAACCCACAAGCCTAGCCCTATGAAACTAAATTAGTGAAGGAGAATATGAATACTCATCTTATTGCAGAAAATAGTCTCATTACATAATCATAAAAATCTCAAAAACATATTACAAGAGCTAAGATTCTATTAGCTTCCTTCAAAGTTCGAATTCTAATGAGCTCTTTCTTAGCCATATTTAACCTAGAGGGTGTCTAGCAACAACTCCCCAAAAATTAGGTGATGTTTCCTTTTTCATTGCAAGAGAAGTGGAGCTTTGGTACACTTCATCTCCCATTTCCTTGGTTACCTTTGATTTCGAGATGTTGGAGGTAATCTCGAGGATCCCTTGGGTGCCTTTGGGAGTTAAGGAGGTGGAAAATCCCCATACAATCTCTCCTTGTTGTCTACTCCAAGCTTTAATTGTAAAATATTCATCAAAAGTGCAATATCTTCATGATTATCCTCCATTTAACCCATATTAGGTATTGGAAGTATGACAAGCCTTAATCACCATCTACACTAGCAACAAAATACCACAATATAATTTAAATGTGAGAAAGAGAGACTTAATAAGGCTAAATAGGTGGAAATTAACCCCTCCAGTTATACCTAATGATATATTTCATTATCACTGCCCTACCAAATTGTTTCTCATCCTCTAAGAAACTTAGTCTTCATTCAGAATCTCTTTCAAAGCATTAATGAACCCTCTTACTTCACAAGGAATAAGTGTGGGAGTCCCTTTAGGAGGGTAAAATCCATCATTCTTTTCTTCTTCCTACCATGATTTTTTCTACTCATCTTCGTTTTTCCGTCACTCAGTCCCAGAAATAAGGGTGGACTAACTTTCAAACTAAGCCACTGAATCTTCCTGACCTCCATGGCCCTCTTGTATAGTGGTGCCCTTTCTAGAGAACTTCTCAATCTTTTTTATGTGTGGTATTCCATGTTTATGAGACAATGAGGGAGTCTATTCCTTCTCCTTTGACTAGCCATTATGCATTCATCTCCCAACAACCTAGAAGCGTCATCAAAATGGGCCATGGCTTGTACTTGTGTGTTGAGGTACTTTTCTACATGTGCATCATCCTTTTCTATCTTTAGATGGTTTTTGATGACGCCCCTACGACTAAATATTTTTTCCCTAATATGTATAGGCTCCCTATTTTCTCTCCTCATGACCCTCCTTACTTCTTCTGCTCTAGCTTCCTCGTTAACCATCTAAGAGGCTATTTCCATTAACCGCATGTCTCTCAATATACGATTATGGTCCCAAATGTTCAAGTTTTCCAACAAAATATTGTGCATGTAGAATTCTACCATCTTTTCCTTGTCTTCCATACTTGACTGGTTGAAAAATTCAATGAATTCTCGTTAGTTATGAAAAGGTAAGGAACCATGTCAGGCTAGTATCATGATTTTAAATAGGATCCATTTTTCTTTGAGGTAGACTACATAGGGTTCTGATGGGTATCTATGTTTAATGGCCTCCATGCACAAATCTTCCATGGTGGCCATTTTTTTGTCTTTTTTTTTAAGTTGATATTGCAATCTTCAATTCTATTCTTGGGCTTCCTGAAGTTGCTCTTCAACATGGAAAATTTGATCCTAGCATCGGAAAAATCCCTTCCCAACTTAGTCGCTTTTTCCTCCATGATCCCTATTTCATGCACACCTTTTGTTGTAGAAATATTCATCCAATGATGAGTGCATTCCCTCTCCTCTTCCAACTGATAGAATAAAGGTATTGTAAGCTTCTGAGGAATGAATCTCCCCCCTTCAATAAATGTATTGTAGGAGTTGATATTTGGCTAAGGGATAGGGTGTGACACTATTGATACATCTTTGGAGATAGGCTTTGGTGAGGTAGCCTCATCCTTGTCATATTTCTCTTCCTCCCCTTTGGAATATTTCCCTTCATCTTCTCCTTTTTCCTCAAATTCTTTATCCCTCATCCAAGACTTCTTTCTATGATTCTGGGCCTACAGGAGTTTCTTGTATAAATCTCTATTTTTCCTATGGCAAACCCTCTCTCACTCTTTTTCCATTTTTTTCTATGTTTTGAGGGTCTTTGGGGGTTGGTAGATGTGTAGGGGATTCCAACCTTGTGGAATGTCTTCTAATGTAGGTCATAGGGGTCCTCATAGGTGAGGTGGCCTCTTAAACCTATATTTCTTCTATCCTTATTTCATCATCCTACTAGGGTGAATCCTTAATGGTAATAGGGATTTTAGTTGGAGTCTATGGTTTCCCCTACCTCACTCTTTGGCTCTTCCAAGTCCTGAAATAGATGGGTGTTTGTCTCATCCTCTTTTCTTTTATGGTGTGCTAAAAGTGGATAAGGTAGTAGCCATTGCCTAATCTGTTACCTCAAGTGATATGATGGTGTGTTGAGGAGAGGTATGAGTGAATAACATAGAGTCAAACATTTCCTTATCCTTTTTCATCTCTTCATTTTCCCCCTCATTCTCTTCCTTCCCCATTTGATTTCCCTCTTTTTCTTTTTCTTTATCTAGATATAATATCTCTGTGTTTTTCGTTTCACCCTCCATCTATTCTTCTTCTTCCTCATCTTTAGTCACCTCTTCTTCTTCTTCTACCCCCCTCTCTCTAAGACTAGAGGAAAAATTTTCTTCTTCTTTGGTTGGCTATGAAGTCTTCCCTCTCCATGTATATGAATGAGGACTAAGACACATGGATGTTTAATCTTCTCATAGCATCACTCACTATCAATTTGTCAAAGGCCATGATGATCCAAATGTTGGTATTTCATGTCCCTCACCTTTTTTCTCATTTCTGTTATTGAGTTCAAGAGGAAATGAGAGATGCTCAATCCTTGTTCTAGATGGGGTTCTCCTTGAAATATAAGTTCATTCAAAAACTTGAAATGGTATCCATAGACTACACTAAGTTTTCCTTCATAGTAAATTCATTTCATGATATGGAAGGCTACCTCATCCCGGAGGTATGGAAGGCTTTCTCTCCTCACTCCATTCTTGTCCTCAATGAACTCTTCTCCTGGCATAAAGAATATTTTCTTCGCTGCAGTGCTTCGCATCCTCTCCTTAATCCACTTGACTCCTAAGGGAAAAGTCGTGATTCTTCTTATTAGTTCCTGTGAAAGAGTGATGGATAGGTCCTTAACCATAGTGGTGTCTCCATCCTATGAGTTTGATTGTAGATGCACTAAAAAATAATGAGCTATATCCTCATTAAAACCATTCAGAAGCTTGAAGGAACCTAGTAATTGGTGGTTCTTGAAAATCTCCATTACTTGAGGATGCAATCTTATTCTTTTAAAATCAATGGGCTCCCTTATGTTAAATCACCCTCCCATTTTTATGGCTGTAATAGGAAGGTGGTAAGATGGTTTTTGTTTTAGAGCTACTTGTGAAGAGGCCTTGGAGATTAAGGTCTCAAACAAGTTCAAATTTCACCATTTAATTTCCAAACTATAACTGAATGTGCGTAAATTTCATGGTGAAATTACAACACTGGAGGGTGGAGACCACTTAGCTCTGTCCTATAGCACTTTTTATTGGGATATGGTGGCCTTAGGAAGTAGTTTCACGCATAGGTGACTCTGGTTTTCTCTTCTTATCCATGTTTATCTTCCTGTGTAGTTTCATGTAGCACTTCACTGTTTCCTGTAGCACGAGGGTGCGTGCAATCTCGGACTTAGCCTTCAATGATGCTCTTCTCTTTGATGTCTCCTCTGACATTTTATGCTCCTACTTCTCCCAAAAATCTCAATGGAGTGGGTATAATGAACCATACCTTACCTTATGGTATTTTTAATAGAATTTGGAGTGGGGTGTTGACTTATACTTGGCATGGGTTTTCCTCTTTGGGACTATTGGTCCCACTCCAATTAATCATTTCCCCAGCCTTAGAATCACCTCCTTGTCATTTTTCACTCCCCCTTGATGTTTTTTACTTACCTAGGTGGAATTTACATTTAACGTTTTCATTCAGCTTAACTTTACGAAGATGGCCAAGTTAACTGGCCACATTTTTTTCTTTTAAGTCTCTAAAGCTCGAAATTAAACTATTTTTATTGTCATGAGTGCATAGCGAGAGGTCAAGGGCCATACCTGAGCCTAACTAGTGTTGGTGTGTTTCAAACATTATCTAGTGTAGGAAATGGAGTTTTTTGTTGCATCCATGATCTTTCTCTTGCTGTGTTTTTATTTTTATTTTATTTTCTGAGTGACCAAATTGTTTTATGAGTGAGATCCTTGTTTTCTGAGTGAGTTTCTTAACCTTTTATTTTCCTTTTCTTCTTGAAGGTGTTGCATAAAGGAACTCAGGTGTTTTGGATGGTGTGTTCACTTTCCTGGAGTATGTCGGTGGTCCTATGAAGCCATCGTATTCAACTTATCCTTAGATATTTTCCTTGATGAGCCATATAAAGAATTTCTACACGAAACTTCCCAACTTCTTGTAGCAACCTTATTTCTTGTTCTTAGGGCTCCATATTTCTTAGGGATGAAGTGAAATGGTTGATGGAGGTTAGGGATGGATTTATGGAATGAGTGAAGTGATGGATAACTAAGGGGAGATGTCTCATTTGAAGGTATAAATGATTTAGGTTCTAGTGGTGCAACATAGGGTTTAGAGAGTGAATCCTTGTGCATGGAGTGAAGTTAGGGTTAGGAGTGGTAGGTATAGGTAAAAAATAATTTATAACACTCTTTTTGAAGTTTAGAAACCTTTGAGAGCTTATTCCTCATAAATAATTTTCCTACAACATTTACAGGGTTTTTTGTAGTGCTACAGGAATCCTGTAATTGCTACACTTTCTTGTATCAATTACAATGAGGGAAAAAATGGAATTTTTTTGCCTACCTGTGAGGTGAAATCAATGGATGGGTTCATATTGGAGTAGTTCATGGAGTGTGTAAGCAGAGGAGAGGGAGAAGTGAGGAAAAAATTCTCCTCTCGATCCAAAAACCAACTTGGATCAATAACCTGCAAAAAAATAAAAGTGAGTGCATACGTATCATCTTCCTCTTTTTCTTCTTTCTTCTTTTATGTTTTCTCCTCTTTTTTAGTTATTTTGAAGGCCAGTGGGATTCCTCCACATAGTTTTTTAACCCACAAGCCTACCTTGGGTGCCTCCATGAGGTTTTCGCCCAATGATCTTTTATTCTTTGTTCATTTCATTCTTTTTTTTAGCTCCGGGATTTCCTCATTGAGGTTTTCCACCATGCCTCTTTATTTTATTTTTTTCTCTTTTTCTTCTAGGAGGAGCAAGTGCTACAAACTATGGAGCCTCCAATGACATACACCTCCTTGTTTATGGAATTTATAAATTCAACCCTAGACAAGGGCTTTTTTTAACCTTTAAGCCTGTAACCATTGACATGAAGGGGAATCCCCTCCTAATCTATGGTCTTGATCTAAGCTACACCATTATCATAACATTTATCCAATTTGTAGGGTCCTAGCCAAATTTTCATCAATTTTCCTTTGAAATCCTTGAACCTCGAGTCATAAAACACTGTCCAATCTCCTTCTTGAAAGGTCTTCTCCTTAATGTGCTTGTCATGCCAGACCTTCCTTTGCAGTTGAATCACTTCTCTGTGAAGGAGTTCTTGCATCTTGAACTCATCCAACCCATTTAATTGCAGCAACCATTCTTTTGTGCCTTTTTTATATATAGGTCTAACTCAAATACCATCCTTAAGGTGTGGAACTTAAACTCAATTGAAAGCATTAATTTCTTCCCATAGACCAAGTCATAAGGACCCTGTTGTTGTTTTCCAAGTAGTTTTATAGGCCCTAGTATCTTCTACCAATCTGTCCACCCAAATTTTTTTTTTTCTGCTCACAACCATGGTGAGGATGTTCTCCAAGGCTCTGTTGGTCACTTCGACTTCAACATTTTCTTGAGGGTGTTAGTTAGTGGAAGTCTTATGCTTTATCTTGTGCCTCCTTAGAATATTCTCGATGATATGGGATATGAATTGTTTCCCCTCATCAGTGACTACCTCTCTAGGGTATCCAATTTTGTAGAACCCATTATCTCTTAGAAATTATGCTACCTTCTCCTTGGTTTCTACCTTTACATCTTTTGTTTCAACCCACTTTGTCAGCTAGTCAGTGCATACTATGATATACTTTTTATGGCCATATGGTGGATCAATGGGTCCAATTAAGTCAATGCCCCACTTGTAAAATGGCTCTAGAGGCATATGACGGTGCAAGGAATAGCATCCCTCTGCATAGGTTTCCCCATCCTTTGGCACTAGTCAGACCTTCAAGTGTATATTTTGGTATCCTGGTGAAGGGTAGGCCAATAGTAACCTACTTGCAAAGTTTTGAAGGTTGTCCTTTTTGCAAAAAAATGGCCTCCACAAGGGCTATCATGACATGACCCCTCACACATATCTTGATAATCTGGTTAGGGCCTAGTTTGAAAAGATTTCCCCCGATCTAGGTGAAAGAGGAACTTTTTCTGATGGTCTTGCTCTTCTCCTTGGATGAGATGTTAGGAGGGAAATTTTCAGCAACCAAGTAGTTAGCTATGTTAGCAAACCTTAGAGAGAGTGATAAGATAGAAAATAGGTGTTCATCCAAGAGCTTGTCATCCACCATTCCTTCTTCATCCGTACGTAGAGCTAACCTGTATAAAAAATCTGCAACAACATTCTCCTTTCTAGGTTTATCGACAATGGTTAGGTCAAACTTCTCTAATATTAACAACCATCTAATTATTCTAGCATTAACATGAGATTTATTCATTAAATATTTAATGGTTGCATGGTTAGTGTGTAAAAAGGTCTGATAACCTATGATATAATGTCTAAATTTGTTTAAAGCATGGACAATGACTAACATTTCCTTCTCTGTGATAGTGTAATTGAGTTCGGCCTTGGAAAATTTATTACTAATGAAACAGATTGCATAATGAAAATTTTCTTCTAGCTACCCCATGTTTTCCTCCACATCTTTTTCTGATGCATCTATGTGGATTTGGAAAGGAAAAGTCCAATTTGGACCTTGGATAATGGGGACGGTATTTAACTTACCCTTAATGAGCTCCAAAGCTTCTTGACAGAGAATGTACCAAGTAAACTCAAAGTCTTTGGCCAAAAAACCAAAGAGTGGCGAAGCCAACTTGCTGAAATATTTGATAAACCTTCTATAGTATCCAGCTAAACCAAAGAAACTCCTAACATTTATCTTCTTTTAAGGATAAATTACCCTTTTTATGATGGTGATTTTTTCTGGGTCCACCTATATTCCTGTTAGGGAGATTGAGTGACCCAATACTGCTCCTGCTCTAAATTTCAAGGATTCACACTTTTCTGGGCTCAGGGAGAGATGAATCTCAATGCACCTTCTTAGCACTTTTCCAAAATTGGAGAGAGCTTCTTGGAATTCATCCCCATATGTTGTGAAATAATCCATGTATATTTCAATCGAGTCATGGTCTAGCTTAGACAAAATGCTCAAGACAACTCTTTGGAAGGTAGTTGGGGCATTGCACAACCCAAAAGGTAGGACTCTGTAAGCAAAGGTACACCAGGGAAATGTGAAAGTAGTCTTGTCCTTATATTTAGGGCTAATTTGGATCTAGTTATACCACCTGAACCCATCTGAGAAATAAAATAATTTCTTTCCTACAAGGCCATATAGGACTTGATCTATAAAGGGCAAAGGGAAATGGTCCTTCTTGGTGGCTTTGTTGAGCTCTAGATAATCAACACAGATTCACCATTTTCCATTCTTCTTCGGGACTAGGAAAAAAATAGATACCCATTCACTATCTGATATAGGATAAATGAAACCTGCAACCAAAAATTTCTGCAGTTCTTCCTTTACTATGTCTTTTAGAGTTGGGTTCATCCTCCTTTGGGGTTGGTGCATAGGCTTGCATGCTTCTTTAATGTAAATATGATGTCTTCCCACCAACGGATGCACCCCTTTCATGTCCTTGTAGTCCCAATCAAATGCATCTAGGTTTTCTTTCAAAATATGGCATAAATTCTCTTGTGCTCTATCTCAGAGGTTTGAGTTATTTTTAAAAGATTTGGATGGGAAAAATTACATAGCCTTGGTGGTTTCAGAGGGTGAATCAACTGAGTTCATTTCCATCCAAGGGTGGCTTTCATATTCTTTGACTAGGTCTCCAACCGGGCTATTAGTGGGGGACTGGTTCTCAATGATTTGGTTCGTGAATTCATCTTCATCAAGTTCCCCCCCTCTAAGAATAATATATATGGTAAAAATGGTGTAGGGTGTAGTCTGGTATACTTCATCATCTTCTTCTTCATCCTCTAACCATATATGTAGGTCATGGTCAATGGAAGGCTGAGTTGGAGGATATAGTATGAGATGTTTAGACAAGGGCCCATTCTTAATATTCATGTTTTTGGCTCGACAGCTGATATAAGCATCGAAAGTGGCTAACCAAGGTCTCCATAGAATGAGAGGATATCCATTAAACATGGTTTTTGGCTAGAGAACTAGAAAATCTATAGGATACTCCCAAGAGTCAATTGAAACCATAACATCCTCATCAATTCCATCCGAAGTTACTCTGGACCGATCTGCAAGCTACACAACCATTTTATTTTTCCTCAAAACACCTTGGAGGTTGATTTTAAGCATAGTTTCATTGTTCATTACATTGATGGTTTTCATGAGATCAATCAGAGTATTGGCAAATTGACACCATCTATGTGCACATCTAGAACTAGACTACGAGGGTCCAAGTAATTTCGGAAGATCACCCTTCCCAATGTTAAGTCCGACAATAGTCCTACTACATTGATGATGGGGGGAAATTTCTTCTTTCTCTCATGTTTCTTGAAGCACTTTTCCTTGATGAGACTATTGTAAATAGGGAAATCCTTAATGGCATGGAGAAGGATCATTTTTACAAAAAAAAATTCAATTCTCCCAGAAGTTTGATCTCTTCTGGGATGTGCTAACTAGAGTGGATCAAGCGCACAAGAAAAGGAGTTTTTTGGATTTGAGAGTTACTTTCTTCCTTTTCCTCCTCAAAATCTACAGGTGGAGATGGAGGAATTTTGTCTTCGACTACTCTTCCCGGCCTGAGATTAATCTCTTGTATCTCCACAACATAAGTTGTATAGGATTTCTCTACACTGTTAATTTTTTGTGTTTGTCTGTTGTTCGGGTTCGGTGGAGCAGAATGAGTAAGTTGGGGTTGAGGTTGGGGTGGAGGCATTAAAGCAATCTATAATATTCCAAAAATTTAGCCTACATCTAAATTGAATATTATAGTTTGTTTTATCACTAGGTAGGTGAATAAATGGGTGGGGAGGCCCATAAAACACTTTTGAATGATTAATAACATTCCTAATGTGAAAGGAGGAAGAATAAGCAACTGGATTAAGCACCTTTGTGTGTGAATAGGGATTGGGTCATGTTGATTCAGTCAACTTTGACCAATTCAACAGTGTTGTTATGGAGGAGTGGCCTTTATGATGAGACAATGCAATTTTAGTGGAAGACAACTTGCATGAGCTTAGTGGAAAGTATGGATGGGACCCAATGTGAGAAGGTTCACATGCTATATATGGAGGGGATAGCAGCCACTGTTATTCATGTTTTGTATTATCATTTGACATTGGTCTATTTAGACTTTTGCTTCCTCTTGCTGTTTAGTAGGGTTGTTTTGTTGTTTAGCACAAGGGTGTTCCTCATCCGAAATCCCTACCTCATCCTTAGGGAAGGAGAGGTTCTTTGAGCTGCATTTCCTCATTCCCAATTTTGGCCAACCTATCTCCTTCATCTATAGCACAGTTTCTATTTAGAGCTGGGTTGTGTTGCAGGGTGCAGCAAAGAAGGATCACATAGAGCTATTTCTGGGCATGTTTTCTAGTGGAGAGGTAACATATCCATTGGAGGATCAGCAAAGAGGGCTACTGAGCATATTTTCACATATTTGGCATCAAGCCAACCATATACCATCCTTCACAGCATAGTCACAATTCTAAAATGCGTTATTTTTGGAGGAAATTGCTGGGAGGGTTCACTGAGCTCATCAGGAGGGTCTATTTCTGAGAAGAGGGATCAACCTTATATTTAGAAATAATATTGTAGGAGGACATCACCATTTCAGATCTGTCATAGCCTCATTAATTTTAGATCCATTTTGCAGTGACATCTCGAACCCATGGTTATTTTTCACATTGTATATTTCTTGGTATTTCTAGCAATCTTTTCTGGGTGGCTAGAAATCATGTATTAGAGTCGGCGTCTTCTTTTTTGGGAATTTTTTTGTTTTTTTTCTATCAGCCATATATCATTTATGTATGTTCACAGTAGCAGCTCCACTGATATAGACAATTTTTTCACTTCTCTCCAGCATTCCATATAGTATCAACAACTCATGTGCTGATTATTCCTATCATTGGAGACTCATTCTTATTACATGAGTGGCTTGTCCCTCATAATATTTTTGTATATTGTTGCTGATATATTAATAAAATGATGGTGGAATATTGATCCCTCTCATTTCATGATCATATTTTCTTTTTTTTACATTATTATGTCTTGTATTTCTTCTATTTCCAATTTGGAATATTACAGTGGCATCAGAGCATAATCTTGGCTCAGCCTGTGCATTCAAGACATTATGCCATTAGAAGGAGAAGATTCTTCTCACAGAAAAGAGAAGTTGTACAGAAGAAAAAAATTCATGACTCCATTATTTGGAGAAATGAAGGAAGAGAGGATCTCCCAACTTCTTCTCCAAACTATGAAGAATATCATAGAAGATATCAAGGAGATGAAAGAGGAGAGGTGTATGAAAAATTCAAGAGAGTTTGAAAGTGAAGCAAGCCCTAGGTACTACATTATGGGTGTGGACATTCAGCCACACATGAAGATCCATAGCACATTTTATTTCCCACATTCACTACAATAAGGAGGAATGAGGGAGATGCACCAAGGGGGGAGACCTTGAGTGACTATCTTCAGGAGTATGAGTCTCAATAATGGAGATTCAAAGAGCACTTGGGCTTCCAAGGGTTTTTCCAACTCAATGAGGATAGAAGATCCAACCACCATAACTGAAGCAAGAGAGGTAGAATCTTTCTATCGAACTTTAATGGATCAGCAAAGTGCACAGCCAAAGCTTGGGTGGAGGAGCTAGATTCCTATTTTCAGCTACACCAAGTTTCAGAAAAGGAGGCCATAAGAATTGTAGTGTTTCACCTCAAATTTATGGCCCATGATTGGTGGTTTTATAGTTTTTCTTCATTTTTTCATGAAAATTTAAACACTTATGTAGGGTTCACTAAAACATTATTGAAAACATTTGATCTTAAATGTTGTGAAAAATCTCTTGTTGAACCCAAAAACTCAGAAGCTTTGCATGAGTTGAAGAGATCTATTTTTCCAAATCCACTCCATATTTATGTTGAAGGGGATCAAAGCATGCATGATACCTTGCTAAGGGAAATATACCCACTTCTTGAAGAGCCATCTTCTATAGATGAAGACATGGCGGTTCCTCCTTCAAGAGAACACCAAGATCAAGGGTCTCTCGTTGATGATGACACATTCTCAAATATTAATGAAGGGGATGAGAAAAGAAGAGCTAACATCATTGTAGCATCAGGAGGAGATCCCTCTCCACATGGAGATGGGAAGGGAGCCATTGCTTCCATTAGAGGAGTCCTTATGTATTTGCAAGGAATTCCAAATGATCCAACATGTGGGAACCAAAACACAATTCTGGAGTAACATGCATCAATTGTTGTGGGTTGTGAATCTTGGCAGATGGAAGGATGAGAAAAGAAAGATCAGCATCAAAGGATGATGAGAATTGACCCTTACCTATTTTAGGAGGTTTCTCCACCAAATAAGGAGAATTTATTGTGCAGTGAAAGGAATGAAAAATCAGTCCACTCATATATACAATACACTTTAGATTTTGATGTCTCTCTACATGGGGAAATTCTACCTGGGAGGCCACCAGATCTAGATTTGGTGGGAGAAATATTAGCATTTGGTTCACCACTCTTAGATCCTGGAGAGGTGGATAATTTGGAGGGGTCTAGTACAACGCAGAGAGTCTGGGTTAGACTCAAGGAGGAGGGATACATTCTCCCATTTTCAGAATTACCCACTCTCACTACATATAATGCGCTGACAGAAGTTTTTGCACTAATGTGGGATGGAACCAATATGGTGCAAGGGAGCTACTCCATGGATCTGGAGAATAAGAGGGTACATATTTCGGGGAAGGAATCCTCCATGTATTGGAGTATATGGATGCCACTCATTCTTACATTGGCCAAGATAAAGAGATTCTTTTTGGATGGTGGCTTCTCATGGGAGGCCAACTTCCAAAGTTCACCACTTCTATTTGAGCACGAGAAGCTGCATGAAGGGCATGGCAGAATTTTGGAGGATGAATTTGACATGAGGAATTTCAAAGGAGAAGACACCAACATATGGGGAGCTTCACATTGCAGATCTTCAGCGATGTCTCTTAGGAGGATTGATCCATATTGGAGGTCTCAACTCTTGGTAGAGTACTCCAAGGATCTTGGTGCTTGCATGATTCTTGATGACCTGGAGGGAGATGATAGATACATGGTGGTTGAAGAGGTCATATATTCTTATGGAAGAGTATTCTTGACTAGAGTTTTTGAGCTCAAGAGGAAGGTACTACATGCAGCACATGTGGACTTTCTTTCCATGCACTTTGATGAATTTCATTCCTTGATGGAGGAGTTCATTTGGGAGGGCATATAGCAGGATATATATTAGCATATGGAGAGATGCATAGCCCAGATGGTGATGGAGAGGTTGTCACAACCACTTCCCTACTCGTGGAGAGTGAGGGAGAACTTTCAGTTGAGCCATTTCAGCTCAAGGACCAAAGTACATGGTAGAGAAGGTACAATTTTTCATTATGATTTGTACTTACTTACTTTATATGAGCAGAATATTGTACCAAGGAGGATATTTCATTATTGTATATTTTATTTTCATGTAATTCAGGCCATTTTTAGCATTGATGTTGGCCATTATATTGGTGTTTTGTGGGGGAGGCCACATGATTCTTGGTGTACACCATTGGCACCACATTTTACTTTCGTGATCCTATCTCGTAGGATGATTGTGGGAGAAAACAAGTGGCTGAAAAGACACTCATTATTATTTTTTTTGAGGAAGGCAAGGGATGCACTTCGTTGGTCCATATGTGGAACTATGATCCACCTCCTGGTTGTCATATGGAAAAAAAATTTCATTGGTTTTTGTTTCCATATGTTGGAGATGTTCTTATGTTTATGGGAAGCTTTGTTGGGAGAGTGCCACAAGAGTTGAGGGTGCCCATTGGTAGTATGATTCTCCCTACTATAGATGTTCCATATTTCAGGAGAAACAATGGGCAAACCATGATTTCCACACTACATCTCTTTCTTCATGTGGGAGGAGCCATTCAGATAACTTGAGTTATTGGAGGAGGCACTTCATGGATGATTTGTTTAGTGGGGTAAATTGGGCCATTCTTGGAGGCCATGTCATTTCGGTCCAAGATCAGCAACAGCCCCATACTTACCATAAATGGAGAGAGAAATAACTTGGGTGGAAAAATCTAATCTCTCGATGCAACCCCAATACATTGCATAAACCGAGGGTTGATGATTTCTTTGATGAGTTACAAATAATAGATCATTTCATTTGGATGATAGCATGAGTAGGGGATACTCTCACTGGGGATGATATTACCTATGTTTATCATCACTCCTACCATGGGAAGGGCATTGAAAAAAAAGAATGTTTCCACTTACACCTTCCTCTTTTTCACGATGTGAGCCATTTGGGTTTGCATACTTGGAAGGAACCATTGGAGGGCAGATTTATTGCAAATTATCTTGAAAAGTGGTGGGGACCATTGATGAGGAGGCACAAGAAGAGGAAGGGAGGAATTTTTCTCCACCTTTACAGTTGCTTTAGGAAAAGCAACATTTTGGAGGGGAGGATTGTAATATTCCAAAAATTTAGCCTACATCTACATGGAATATTATAATATGTTTTATCACTCGGTAGGTGAATAAATGGGTGGGGAGGCCCCTAAAACACTTTTTGTGGAATAATAACACTCCTAATGTGAAAGGAGGAAGAATAAGAAGCTGTATTAAGCACCTTTGGGTGTGAACAGGGATTGGGTCATTTTGATTCAGTCAACTTTGACCAAGTCAAGAGCATTGTCATGGAGGAGTGGCCTTTATGATGAGACAATGTAGTTTTAGTGGAGGACAACTTGCATGAGCTTGGTGGCCAGTATGCATGGGACCCAATGTGAAAAGCTTAACATGCTATATATGGAGGGGATGGCATCCATTGTTATTCATGGTTTAGATTATCTTTTGATATTGGTCTGTTTAGACTTTTGCTTCCTCTTGATGTTTAGTAGGGTTGTTGTGCTATTTAGCACAAGGGTGTCCCTGATCAAGAATCCCTAACTCATCCTCACGGAATGAGAGGTTATTTGAGCTTAATTTCCTCATTCTGGCATTTTGGCCAAGCTACCTCCTTCAGCTACAGTGCAGTTTCTTTTTAGAGTTGGGTTGTGTTGTAGGGTGCATCAAAGGAGGATCACATAGAGCTATTTATGGGCTTGTTTTTTAGTGGAGAGGTAGCCTATCCATTGGAAGATCAACATGGAGGGATAATGAGCATATTTTAACATCTTTGGCATCAGGACAACTATCTACCATCCCTCATAGCGCGGTCACAATTTTGAACTGTATTATTTTTGGAGGTAGTTGCTGGGAAGGTTCATTGAGCTCATCAGGAGGGTCTATTTCTAAGTAGAGGGATAAACCTTCTATTTTGAAATACTATTGGAGGAGGAAATCATAATTTCAAATCTGTCATAGCCTCATTATTTTCATATCTAGTTTTCAAAGACATCTCAACCCCATGGTTATTTGTCACATTGTATATTTCTTGGTATTTCTAGAAATCTTTTCTGGGTTGGCTATAAATCATGTATTAGAGTCCACATTTTCCTTTCTGGGAATTTATTTTGTTTATATCTGAAATATGTAATTTATTTATGTTTATAGTAGTAGCTACACTAATATAGATAGCATTTTCACTACTCTCCGACATTCTATACAATTTCAGCAACTCATGTGCTGATTATTCCTTTCATTGGAAGCTCGTTCTTATTTCTTGAGTGGCTTGTCCCTCATGATAATTTTTTATATTGTTGATGATATACTTTTTTTTTTTTACATTATTATGTCTTGTATTGCTACTATTTCCCATTTGGAATATTACACAAGTAGTTGATTATGTTGAGGCCTCCACCCTTGTGATGTGTCTTTCCACCAATGTGGTTGATGAACATATTGTTTAAATAGTTGGTTCAATTCCAGAGGATGATATGGAGGGTTGTAAGGCCAAGTAGGAGGTCTAGGCCAGGATGGAGGAGTGGCGGTGTACCAATATTGCGTAGGTGCATTCTGATTTTTGTGATAATAGGAATAATGTGCACCTTGCATTCCCTGTTGATGTGACTGAGGGCCTTGAGGCCTTCTTTGGTTGATGAAACAGAGTTTCTCTGGTCCTACTTCCCCACCTTGATATATAGCTTTGAGTCCAGGTAAGTAGGGACACCTATCTGTGGCATGATTCTCCTCACAAACTAAGAAAACCTCTATGACATTTAAAGGGCAATCATTTTGAGGGTGGTTTCTAGTACATCTAGGGCAGAATATATCTAAGCATATTTCTACTTCTTCTTGATCTTCATTGTGTCCATTTGCAATGAAATGTTGTGCAACATCTCACGCTTAAAGTCCTCCAACATATTTCCAATCTCATGCTTGATGGAGGTGGCCAAGGAAGGGGTATTGGTCATACTTTGTCTAGCTCCGCCTTTCTTCCTAGTTGCCATAGAATGGTTCTTTAAGAAAATTTTGATTGTCTCATAAGTGTTTTGGTAGATATCTCCTTCTGATAACATATTAAGGGTTTCTATCACCTCGTTCCTAATCCATCAAAGAATTACTAGTTTAAGTGATTTTGGATCAAGGGTGGATTTGAATTTTATAATTTAACTGTAACCTCTCTTCATAGTCCTCTAGAGATTCATTAGGCCCTAAAGTCATCAGGATTATTTCCTCTTTAGTCTCCTTCGACCTACATTACTCCATGTACTTGTTACTGAAGGCCTCTTGCATCTGTGCCCAGGTAGTGATGTTGTTCCCAGGCAGACCCATGAACCAATGCAAGGTTGCATCTTTAAGGGTAGATGGGAATAGCTTCAGCTTTTAATCATCTGAGGCATAGTCGTAGGTTCTACAGACAACAAGAAATTCAAACATGAATGTGTCAGGGTCCTCATAGGTAAGTCCAAGGAAATGTGGAATTGTTGAGGGGCTTATGTTCCTCATTTTAGTTTCCCCATCTGTCTCTATAATGGAAAAGACACCCTAGGCTTCAGTCTCAGCCATGGATTGAATAAGTGAAGCAGTTTTCTCTAGTGAAACAAGTTCTTCTTCTTCTCAAATAGGTTCTTCAAATTTTTCAAAAGGCTCACCTATGCTGTGTTCAAACTCATTATCACTATAGAAGAGTGAAGAGTGACTATGTGGGGATGTGGGGATTTTTGGTAAAAAAATTCCTTAGTACTCCTACTCTTACGAGGCATCAAAATGATAATTTTTCTATTTTTTGCATTATTTTTGAAACAACATGTAAACGTAAATCATAAAATAATGTTGAAACATAAACAAAGCATCTACTAGACACCTCCCCAGGAATTTCGTGAACAAGTGGTGAGCCCTGGTATTGCACCAAGAATGCTGCAACTCTCGAATGCTCCTTTACTTTACTTTATCAACCCGGGGTTCGTACAAACTTGGAGGTGACAGTGCTATATACACAACAGATGCATTATGATCATGTCATCCTCTTCTGAATCCTACAAAAGGGTGTTATTTCTAGGGTTTCTAAATGAAGTCTGTCACACTTCTGATTTATACTTAGAACTACTAGTGACTCAAAACCATTACTTTATTAACCATGAAATGAATATTCTGAAGAAAAAAAATACATATAACTATTCTACAAGGGAATAAATCTGCAATTTAAACTATGGCAAGAAATAAAAGAAAACTAGGTATCTTAATGAAGTAAATCATTGAATTGAAATTGCAGAAAGAAGGCTAATATACTCACACATTGTTGGGAAAAATGGCTAAACACACTTTTTCAACTTCATTCTTTAACTATCATTATTTTACTCATGCATCTAATCATGACCTAATTATGCATGTAAATGTAGTGTTTTGCAGTGATCTATATTTAGGAAGGAATGAAACAGAATACACATATAACCATAAATACAAATATGCAGTGGAAATAAAAATTTATTTCATTAATATTAAAGAACTGAAATTTTCTTTCAAACAGAATGAAAATAAACTAGCTAGGGCACTGGTATCTTATCTTTGAGAAGAGATGTGCCGGCTACAAGCCTATAAATTGCGTTAAAATGAGGCTCGAGGGCCTATTTATTATTTAGAAACAATGGAAAACCGTAAACATCCAAAACCCTAACTCTATGAGATGAAGCACCAAAACTATGGGCCCCATTTGGGTAAATTGGTGTTTCAACTTCCCGGGGGTGTAGATTTTGCATACAATCTCCATTTGACGCGTACCATACATTGTTAGAAATATAGATCCTAGGAATGCAACTTTTGATCCAACAAAAATCAGTCCATGGACCCATGTTTCTCCCAGGTTTCCCAAAAAACATCGTTTAGGGCCTCAAAACGGCTCTGGAAGTTGAAGACCGGAAAAACTGTTAAAATTAGTAAGTTGTGACGAAACTATAAAACCAAAAGAGACAATGGTTGGGCCCCAAGTGGAATAGGTCGGTGGCCACCAATATCCAACAGGATCATTCCTGCCCCCTTAGGAACCAATGCTCCCCATTGCATTGAGTTCCTCCATAAGATGAGGAAACTTCTGCTAAACTTGGTCCCTAGTGAACCACTTTCCTTGGTGAAGGAGTTGGACAGCTTTGACAACCCGATGTAGTTGGATCTTCACTTGGCAAGTGTTCTTGATTTTCATGTCCATGACACAATCTTTGGTGTCCTGTTCCATGCATTCTAGGTTTAACTATGTTGGTGTGAGTTGTTCTGCAATGTCAGAGGTATCCGGTAGAGGTGCGAAGTACGGACAAAGGCAGTCTACATTGAATACTCGGTGCAGACCAAGGAATGGTTGAATACTGAGCTCAAAGGCATTTTTTCCTATTTGGTGATGGTGTAAAGCCCATATCCGAGTGGGAAAATATTGCAGTGGGATCCAATGAGGTGCTCCGTCTACAAATGTAGCCACATTTTGTCGCCCACCTGGAAGATGTGTGGCACCCGATGTTGATCATTTAGTTGCTTGTACTTAGCATTGGCTCTGTCCAATATTTCATGAACCTGTTGGTAGATGTGCTAAATGTGCTTGATGAAGTTTTTCATTTTGTCAGCTTCAGACTAGACATGAGCCGAATCGGCGTGAGTAGCCGCAAATGACATGACAACGTCAATGAGACATAGTGGATGGAACCCCAAGCCCACATGAAAGGGGATGTAGCTGGTTGAGTTCTGTGGAGAGCCCACTTATAACTATGTTGTACATAGGGGAGGTTCTCATCCCATGTGTGTGGATGCTTTGAATTGTACATGCACGGAATGTGTATAATCATCTTATTGATGACCTCTATCTGACCATTAGTTTGGGGATGGAGAGTTGTGGACTTGGTGAGCTTGGTGTCCAACACTGACTAGAGGCTAGACCAAAATATGTTGAGGAAACTTCTTTCCCAATCTGATATGATATACTTTGAGATCCCAAAGTGCACCCACACTCGTTGAAAGAAGATTTTAGTAGTTCCTTCTGCTGTGATATTCTTCTTGCACGCCACCATAATAGCCATCTTCGAGAATGTGTCGACGACCATGAAAACACAGTTGTTTCCATGCTTAGTAGAAGGAAGGCCCAACATTTAATCCATGGAGATGGATTCCCAAGGTCGAATAGGGGTAGGTAGCGAAGTATATAAGCCTTGCCTCTTGATGGTCGGTTTGGCAATGGCTCAAGCAGTGCAAGATCTGACGTACTTCTTGACATCCTGTCGAAGGTTTGGAAAATAGAAATACTTCTGCATTACTGCCACTATTTTCTCGACCCTTCAATGCCTAGCCACTCGACTATAGTGTGCTTCCCATATCATCTTGGAACGCTTTCTTGAAGGAACACAAAGGTGTCCCAAGTGACATAATAGTGCATATTGAAGGTGAAAATATGGAACTTACATACTGCCCAAGAGTGCCTTGTATGTTTGGCTGAATTTTGGATAACTCTTGTAGAGAAGTGGCCAATCAGAAGTCTCATGCCCACAAGAGTTGATAATGGTGGTCAATGCCAAGATCGGTGGTCGAGTGAGGTAGTCTGCAACATTACAGGTGCTACCCTTCTTGTACTTGATGTTCAAATGAAACTATTGAAGATATGTGGACCACTTCTAATGGCGATCATTCTGCAACTTCCTTTGTGTCTATATGAACTGCAAGGGTCGGTGGTCTATGTGGATGATTGTTTCCTTCCCCAAAATGTAATGCTTCCATTGTCGACAAGCTTGTACAATAGAATACATTTCTTTGTCATAAGTGGGATACTTGTGAACTGTGTCGGACAATGTCTCAGTATGATATGCCACTAGATGCCCATGTTGAGTAAGAACTACCCGAATAGCATAGTCAAAGGCATCTTTCTTGATCTCAAATGGTTTTTGCAGGTATGGTAATGTGAGCACTTATGCAGAACAAAGGCGATGTTTCAATTCTATGAACGCCTTCCGTTGAGATTCCGACCAGAATAATTTTTCTTTCACTTCTCCCTTGGTGACTTGACTCAAGGGCCAAGTGATATGAGAGAATCCTAACACAAATATGAAGTAGAAATTAGCAAGACCTAGAAATTTTTGAAGCTCTGTTAGAGTGGTTAGGGCTGGCCAATCCTGAATGACTTGGATCTTGGTTGGATCCACATGCACCCCACTTTCATCAATAATGTATTTTAGATATTGAACCTGGGTCATGCAAAAAGTGCACTTCTCCAAATTGGCACACAAATTGTGTTTCTTCAGTGTTTGGAGGACTTTTCAAATGCGGTGGAGGTGTTCTTCCCAAGTCTGGCTGAAGATAAGAATTCCATCCAAGTACACCACTACAAATGAGTTGGTGAATGGCTGCAAGATGTCGTCCATCAACCTCATGAATGTTGTGGAAGCATTCGTCAACTTGAATAGCCATTCAAAACGGCCCTCCAAACTTGAATAGCCATTCAAAACGACCCTCCTTGGCTTTGAAGGCAGCCTTCCATACATCGGAGGGTTCGATTGGTACCTGGTGATACCCAGACTTCAAGTCGATCTTGCTAAAATATTTCTCCCTATTGAGTTGGTCCAGAAGTTCATCAATCTGTGGGATCGGGTACCTATTCCGGACAGTGATGTTGTTTAGTTCCTGATATTCAATACAGAGTCTCCAAGTCCCATCCTTCTTCTCTACCAACATCATTAGGCTCCCACAGGGCAATGAAATTGGCTAGATGTGACCTTTCTATAGCATCTCCTGAATCTGCCTCTTAATTTCATCATTCTCCAGAACAGAGCACTGATAGATCGGTCTATTGGGTAGCGATGCACTTAGGGTCAGATAAATGGGGTGCTTGACCTGACAGTGTAGAGGCACCCCTATGGATGAGGTGAAGATGTCCCCGCACTCCTCCACAACCTTGTCCATTTGTTGTTGTCGTGCAGAGGAGCCCTATCTGGAGTTCACTGCCACAGTCTTCTTCTTGCCCTGGGGGTAGATCATCAGGGAAAAAAATTCCTAGTTTTGGAAAGGAGCTTATTGCACTGTTTTGTAGTAACCAAAGAGACAGAAATAGGTGGTGGTACCTTTGGTATCTTGTACAACTTATTTCCCAAAGTAACAATAACAATGCGAGGTTGAGACTCATACACAACATGTCACTTCCACAAGTATGGTTAGCCTAGTAATACATCAAAAACATGAAGAGGAGCAATGTCACATAATACATCATATGTGAAGGGCTTCAAGTTGTAGGTAAGGTGACACTGCTGGCTAAGACAGAGATCCCGTCCTTGGTGAAGCCACCAGAAGACCTCCTTTCTGCTACTTGAACCTACAAGAAAACTACCTGTTCATGCAAAAAAAATTGCAAATTTATGATGAAGGAAATGGGAAATATGAGTTGAATTTGGAAAGAAAAACTACTTAAGCATTCGAACAGAAATATAACTCAATATTATACCCATGTTCATGACACCACAACAACCTAACTATTATTTCCAAGAAATCATAAATTAAAGAGAAAATTTGGCGTGTGGTGAAGATCTACCCTCCTCAAGATTCAATGAAAGAGATGAGAGAGGGAGGCTTGACACACAAATTTCTAATTTTATAAGTTATTCTTCCAATGTTTATGCAAGCTTAACTACAACAAACACAAATGGAAGCAAACTAAAAACACTGAATTGAAATGTAATAAAATTAACTAAAACGCATAAAGAAAAATAGATATAATTACATTAAAATAAGCATGAATACACAAGAGAGAATAAAGCCAATGGATTGGGCCCTAACCCACAAGCATAGCCCTTTGAAAGTAAATCAGTGAAGGAGAATCAGAATACTCATCTTATTGCAAAAAATACTCTCATTACATAATCATAAAAGTCTCAAAAACATATTACAAGAGCCAAGATTTTATTATCTTCCTTCAAATTTTTTCAAATACCAATGAGCTCTTGGTGAGCCCTATTTAACCTAGAGGGTTGCTAAAAACAACTCCCCAAAACGCAGGTGATGTGTCCTCTTTGATTGCAAGAGAAGTGGAGCATTGGTGCACTTGATCTGCCACTTTCTTGGTTGGCTTTGATTTCAAGCTATCGGAGGGAATCTTGTGCATCCCTTGGCTTCCTTTGGGAGTTGAGGAGGTGGAAAATCCACCCAGAATCTCTCCTTGTTGTCTACTCTGAGCTTTAATTGCAAAATATTCATCAAAAGTGCAATATATTTGTGATTATCGCGCATTTAACCCATATTAGGCATTCGAAGTTTGGAAAGCCTTAATCACCATCTACATGAGCAACATAATACCACAATATAATTTAAATGTGAGAAAGAGAGACTTAATAAGACTAAAAAGTTGATAATTAATCCCTCCAATTATACCTAATGATGGAGCTCATCAGTTTCACCCTCAAATACACATGATCCCCAACTTTTTCTTTTTATGTTCTTTTTCTGTCTAGATAACTATTTTGTTGATCTTTTGTTGTTTTAATATTTTGCTGAATTTTTTTGCATTGTATGCTTCATTTCTTGTAATGCATTTGGCCCTATAATCATTCAATTCTCTGTTTTATTGAAACTGAGGTCCATATGGAATTTTATGCCATACAAGGCTTCAACAGGGTTAATTTTTATAGATGTTTCATAACTGTTGTTGTAGGAAAGCTCAGCTAAATGAAGAAAATATTTCTATTTTTCAGGCATGTACATAACATACATTTTGAGCATGTCTTCTAAAATCTGGTTGGTTCCCTTAGTTTTCCCATCCATTTGAGAGTGGTATGGTGTACTAAAATTTAATTTATTCCTAGTACCCCAAATTTTATTTGTGAATGTATTCAATTATGATCATTAGTTGATGATATCATGTTCTTAAGTCAATTTTTGAAAGAATGGTTACTCCCCTTACCTGGTCAAATATGTCATCAATACAGAGCCATTGATACTTATTCTCAATGGTTAACTTATTGGGTTTCCAATAATAAATGCACAACCTAAATGTGCCATGTTCCTTTTTAATGAATAACAATAGTGCCCCCCATGGTGACATGCTAGCCCTAATGTATCCTTTTTCCAAAAACTCTTGTAGCTGCATTTTCAGCTCGAATAATTCAGCTGGACTCATCTAGTAAGGTGCTCTATACACTGTGCTTTCACCGGGTACCAAATTAATGGAAAATTTTATATCTTTGTGAGGCAGTAAACTTGGAATATTTTCTAGAAAAACATCTCGGTAGTCTTTAAAAAATTATAGGGTATCTAAGTTTGGTTCCTCACCTTATTGTTCAACCACTTCTACCTAAACCATAAATGATTGGCACCCCTTCTGTGCACTCTTTTTTATTTATACAGTTGTAATTTGTGTAAGTAATATAGGTTTTTTCACCCCATGAATTATTTGAGTTTGTCCTTCCTTATTCACAGAAGTCATTGTTTTTGTTAAATAGTTTATAATGGCTTCCTCTATTTCCATCCAGTCCATATCTATTAGTATATCATATGATCCTAGAGGAAGTACATTTAGGTTCACTATTGTCAATTAACGAGTTAGATCAATATGAAATTTATTTACTTGGTTGACTACTTTTCTCTTTGTACTAGTTTCTAGTTGAACCAGCTAAACAATTTTTTGTTTTTCAGTTTTAAATTTACACTTTTCCTCTATGTGTGTCCCAATAAAAATTAATCTATCCCAAGGATAAATTAAAACATAAACAGGTTGAGTAAAAATACTACCTTCTATTTCAATAATTGTATATTTATGCTTCTCTTTTCTATCTTCCAAGGTTTCGCTTATTCTGGGAATATTCCTAGCGAGATCATTCATTGTGGTAGCTTCATGGAAAACCTGTATATGTTGAAAAAATATGGGATTATGCGAGCAATCTCTCAACAAATTAGGTTCGCTACACCCCCAACATTTCATTTTTCATTTCCCTTTGTCCCCATTTCTCCTTTTAACATTAAAATCCATGGGTTTTGAACCTACTTGAGAGTGTGTAGGCTAATTTACATTCATATTAAAAGAAATTTTATTTTCATGATCCTTATTAAAGCTCTTAATATATCCAATTTTTTTTCTCTTAAATCCCACTGTAGATTTAGTTTTATCCTTATTTTTCCAAAATTTAGAACCTTCACCCTTATTTTTAAACTTTTGACAACATAGGATGGCCTTCCTTACAACTTCATCCATCATCTTCGGATTTTCGAACTCAATTAGCTCCTTATACATATTAGGAAAACAGTTCACACATCATTGTACCTTATATTTTTCTGCTTTGATGTAAGGTACATATCACAACAAATTGGTAATCTTTGCTACAAACTCATCCATTGAGAGTTTTCCCAACCTTAATTCGTGGAATTCCTTACCACGATCATCATAATAGCATTCACTCAAATATCTATTTTTAAACTATTTTTGGAACTTCTCCCAAGATATTGTATTTTCTTGAAGTAAAATCACTCTCTTAGCCTCTTCCCAGCAGAGGGCAGTGTTACCTTGTAGTTGGTAAATAACCATTTTGGCCTTTAAAATGATCTCATAATCATATATCTGAAAGTATTTAGTCATATTAAGTAACCAAGCCTCCTCGTCCTCCTCCTTTTCCCCATAAAAAGTATGGGGCTTGATTTCCTAGAATTCACCTTATATATATGTTTCTCTCTTTCTATTTTGTATTCGAGGATATTTTCTATCAGACTCCCCTCCACTTATATATTTTTATGATTTTGTATTCCTTTTACCTTATTTTTCCATATGAGGTTCCATTGTTTTATCACTATAATTTTAATTCAATCCTCTAATCATTCTCTCATTTTCCCTGTTTGCCTTTAACAAAAATTCATTTTTGGTCCTAATATAACCCATTTATTGTTGTAAACTCCTAAAAATATCTAGAAACTGGGAGTTTTGTGGTGCCTTTTCATTTCCTAACTCAACATACAATCCCTTGCCTTCCATTATAGCTTGAGGATGCTTCTCTACCATTTCTTTTTTCTATACCCATGTACTACCCTATACAACATATTACAACTATAGATTATTTCAGTTGTTACTCATTTTACATAGTATATCTACCTTCTCTACTTAATTATTGTAGTATTGTTTCCATTAAGCCCCAATTTTTGAACTTGAGAAGTTGTGATACCATTTGTCACATCTCCTCTTCATATATCACACTTTTCTTTTAAACTTCCTTACTAATCATCTAATAAATTTGTAAATGTCATTGCATGGTGTGTAATTCCTATGTTTTCTTATAGTATTTTCATAATGGTTGAACCTGACCAATTGCATCTATGCCCTTATTACCTCATGGTGCATGCAAGTTTAATTTCCCTTATGCTTATAATTGGATCATTAGCAGAATTACTATATGACGCAATCCTCTCCCTAGTTGTATATTATAGGATTTAAACCTAACTATGCAACACCCATTTCTTATTTAATTCCCCATTTAATATGGTGGTTTATTGATTCCTATATCGTTAGGTTATATCACAAAAATTATGTATGGTAACATGGCACATGATGAGTACATTACCCCTGTTGCGCCCATGTGGCCACCATTATCCTAGCTAATGAGTGAAAGACAGCACATGGTCTTCACATGATGAGCATAGGGTATGGTACCACTACAGGGAGAATGATAGAGATTCGTTGTTGCCATCAAACAGTTCTTATCTTTCCACCTAAACCCTAACCCTGCATAGAAATTTCCTCCAAACTAATCAACATTTTCGCCTACTGTTGGTACTGCTCCCTTCGCTCTCAGGTTTCTCTCCCTTGTTCAGTATTTTCTAATACCCTGAACTCTACCAACGGTTTATCTATTTTTATATCCAAAATATAGTTTTCTAGCTATAGAGCCTAGGTATTATGGTTCAATACGTAGTTTTTTTTTCCCACAGTAACGGTTATGCACCTAGCCATTTTTTTAACCTACTTTTGTTGAGAGTTCTTATTATCACTCGAAAATTTTGTTTCTTGGTTTACAAGCTCTTCCTATAGGTATGAAATTATGGTCATGAATACTCAGTTGCTAATCCAAAGTTTAAAGAGTCAACAGGTCTTGTTGGGCTCATCGATTCATCTCCAAGCGCCATGGCTACTTCAAGTGATGAATGTACTTATTCCCTCTTCCTATTTACTAGTAAATTACTAATTGAATTTTTATTGCTATTCTACTTTAAATTATCATTATACTTGTACTTATACCTCCAGGCATAAGGGCTTTACCTACGGCAAAGGAAAATTTCGTGGAGTTCGATTACTGCCTTGATAACGATTTTACTCACCCTTATAGGGTCTTTATGTACCCAAAATACCCAATCATCACACAAAGGTGTCAATACTTTGTTTTACTTTACTTTTTCAGGTAATTTTATGTCTCTTCCTCCTGCATATCTGTTTGCGTGCTTTTTTTTTTTCATTCCAAATTCTTCTTAATATGGTTTTACTACCCCACAACGAACTTATATTCGATTTTCAACAACATGGTGAAGAACACAAGTGCTAATGGCATCTACTCAAGTAATATAAATGGAACATCCCTGGGTAATGATTTACTAGTGCATATTATTGTTTTTGTCGAACATCATTCTTGTTGGTTGACTCTCAGGTTTATTTTGCAAGTACACACACTACCCTCATAGCTTGTCTCATACTATGGAGGTTTTGGACTCATCTTCAACTTACCTCATGCCCATTTTCCTAGGTCAATTATTCTATTATGTCCCTTTGAGTTGCACCTTCTAGTAATTGATATGTTCAAGTATTCAGTGTAGTACAAAATCCGGATAGAACGATTGTGTTCTATTGTTTTTTGTTCGGTGGATGTGTAATTCCAACCCATTTTTCTTCACTGGGTAGTTTATTCCCTATAGTTTGATCTTTCTCATAATTCCAAGTCTAAATGACTAAGGTGCAAATAAGTTCTAATTTAATATTTGCCTTCAGGTATTTTTTCCATGGCTAGCTAGCGAGACTATTTCATTCGATATTTATAAATGATATGCATCACTGTATATTTTAATAACTTTGAATACCCCGAGGCCTTATGTTGAAGCCACATATTTCTTACTTTTATTTAAATTGTTTGCTATGGACTGTTGTATACATGCTATATGAGTTATCTTTTTTTCCCGGGTTCGTAAGAGATCTTATAGTTCTGTGTTATTTCTTACTAGCATGGTATTTTATTTGTATATGGATGCAAACTATGGTAGTTATATGGCTTTGTATAGTATATCTATGTTTGTTAATTATATTTCAATGTTTCCATGATAAATTCAGGTTATTAACCCATAGTTAATTAACTTAGATCATACTAATATCAAGACTTGAATCTAGGTTCACGGATCAATTTGTTAACAGACCAGTATCAGTTCAATGAAAAAGTATTTCTACTGAGGTTGTGTTTGTGGGTATTCTTTGAATATAGTACTTAACTTACTCTAGTACTCTATTTTCTCTAATTTTCATTTCCTAAAATTTATGGCATTTAATTATATGATTTCTTGACATATTACCATAATATTTGTCTCGTTTAAGAATATTTTCATACTTTGTTGTATCACAATTAAGGAATACATACTTATTACAACCCTTCTTTCATATTTAATATCTTTTATTTTCCGACCCAAAATAATTTTCCTAATTATATTTACAATCACTCATCAAGTTTCTCCAAAAATCCTTAACCATTGCTTTGGTAATCATCATGGTTCAATCTTATCCCTTATGCCCACTTTAACTTTCGATATTTTAGACATTAGGATATGACACGAGTGCTATAAGAACACTACTTTACATATTAAACTCCATTTATTCAAACCTATAATTACTATTTTGTTATATACGATAAAATTTAATAAAATGGTAAAAACTGAATGAGAACACCAACAATATTAACAACAGTAAGAATAAACATATTATTAACAAAAATTCATACCTTCATATCAATGACAATATTAATAAAATTTAACTAAACTAAAATTCAACATCCTTTCAGCCTATTGAAAAATTATAAAAATTATCATTCCTATCATTACATAAGATTTATTGACCTGAATACTACAACTCTTTAACCATGTGACCATCTTGTCTACACCATTTGTAGAGAAATAATTTTTAGTACAACACATAATTTCTACACTAATTTCTATATTTGTTCTTCAATACAAATAAGACATGTGTTTACTTACCAACCTAATTAATCATATAGAATTACCATTCTAAGTCCAATCCATTCCTTCAATACACAATATGCAAGTACCTATTCATCAACGAAATTAATCACATAGAATTTGTAACCAGAGAATCAGAAGAATCAGTGAATGAGTATAGTATTCACCCAATCATGAATTGACCACCATTTCCCGCCAAGCTGAGACTAATTTCCAGTCAAATCCCTCGACCTCAAAAACCCTTTCTTCTTATATTTAAGTATTTTCTAACTTTTCTTCCATAATTGATTTTTTCCGTTAGCAATGTCCCACTTTTATGGAAGGATTTTTGTTGCTAAAGCCTATTTTTCTCTTCAACAATTCTTTATCCTTCCATATACCAGAATTTTTCTCTAGCTAGTAGATTTAATGGACCTTTGACTCCCATCCATTAAATTTTTTATTTTGGAAACATTTTTTCCCATGGAATATTTATCTCAATCTTATCTACGATTGATAATGACAATTATTCATTTACACAAGTTACGGAATCACCATCAAAACTAACATTGTTTTATTATGAAAATAATAACAGTACTAATTATTTCAAAAAACTGAGGGATATCACGTAAAATAATGATTGTGGAACCATATTTAAATTTAATTAATAAGCACATAAAATTTTAATATCTAAAATATAAAAAACATTCTTATCCATAAATATTCAACCCCATTTTACCATTTCTCACAATATCATGGATCAATAGCATGGTTTATCAATACAACATACCCAAAAAAAAACATAATTCATATATATATCCTTTTTTTGAATTAAAACTTGATACTTACAATAAAAATACAATATAAAAAGATTCCTAACCATGGATATTCACCCCAATTTTGCAATGGATATCATTAACTTGTAAATAGGCTTTTTCACAACACAATGGTCTAATATCATGGCTCATTAATATAACTTTTTTTTTTGTCGGTCAAAATCATATTTATATTATGAGTTCAGAATTTACATCAAATAACAATATAGTTGTGTTACAAGTGAGCAACCCAAGCTTGAAAAAGAGAAATATTTTTCTCAGGTGCAATCCAAGGCAAAAACTTCCACTGGTTATTTCTAGCACAAAACTAACCAAAAGAAACCAAATACAAACCTTCATGGAGGAGGATTTTGAGGGGCTGGTGGTGGCCCTGCAAAGAAACCTACACAGTTTTGTACATGGTAGTCAATGTGTTCGATCTAGATTTCTAATGATCTGAGGTGATCATGGGAATGCCTTAGATGATGAAATTGACTCTCTAAAGCAGATCTAGAGTTTCATTTTGCATATGTTAAATATGATTTATGTAAGAAATTATCTCTTTGTGTTACTCATACCTCTATTCCCGCATGTTTTCCAAATTAAGTTGAATATGTTGCTGTTGGAATTAAATCCCATATAGTGTGGATGAA
>JAXQQM020072647.1:0-91080 GCA_034641835.2 Pinus albicaulis
ACTAGTTGTTGCCCCAGAAGGTGCAAAGAGAGGCCGATAGGAGTATTGTTTGTGAATTATTAATTTGAAGTAATTGTAGTCTTTTGACATAAAGGAAAAAAATGTATTGGAAAATCTTGAATTTTGAAGTTCAATGCCAAACATTAAAACTTAGTTGAATCTCTTAGTTGCAGGGCTATCCAAACAATAAAACTTTTTGTGAAGGATATCCCTATTTGAAAATCGAAATAAATTATTTCAGACTATTTCACTATTGAAATTTTATTTACACGCTAGGTTTGTTGCAGATGGACCACAATATGCTACATTCAACAAAATTGACTACACATTTTGCCTTATTTTTAAAGAATAGTACAAGTATGCCATTTCCAGCAACAAAAAGACAACACATTTGAATTCCAAGAAACAAATTTGCAACAGAGAAAAGAAAAACCTGTGCTTGTGCCTCCGGCATGTTTATTATTCAATAAAGACGGCCAACAATAAATTAAAACTTCAAACAAAATGCCTAAAAACCGCATAACATTTTTTCTCTGCCTCTCATCCAGCAACTGCAATCATAACCATTAACTGATAGTTATGCCATAGGAACCATTTTTCGAAAAACACTCTCAATGAGAATTAAAAATTCAGAAATAGCAAACAAGATTCATTTAAAAAGAAAACTAACCCTTCTACAAGCTTGCACAATGTCAGATTTCCCAGATTGGGTACTTCGCAATTCCTGTTGAATTAATAGGAGATCGGCAAGTGTTATAAATTTCCAAGCTCTTCTTGTTATTCTTGTTACCAGCCACACTTTGAAATGAAATTAGCTACAACCACTTTGGCAATTCCACTCTAACAATCCTAATAACTATTTCTATATAATATAATGTTCAATTTTTACTATTATTTATAGAAAAACCGTTCAAATTTCTGAAAGGACTGAAGATTGAAAGCACCTCACTAAAGTATTGTTGAAGCAATGTTTCCTTGACCACGCCGCAAATACCGTAAAAATGAAAGAGATTGATCATCAACTGAACCAAAAAAAAATGACAGATAAAGTTGAAGGGCTCCCATGTTAGAGGAAACTTTTTAATATCAAGGGCATTTTAGAATAGAGGAAAGAAAAGATAAAATAAAATAAAATATAAAATTGCTAAACCAATCTTGCTTTTCAATTTCAAGGGCAATTTAAAAGAGAGGAAACAATGTTAAAATGTATTTGCCAAACCAACCTTGTTATAGAACCATTCAGGCCAGGAAGGCTCTCTGCATAACGGGGACATAAGAATAAGTCCAGCAACTCGCTCCATAGTACTTCCGTGTCTTCAAATATCCATTTTGTGGGAGTTGTCAAGATAATCAGTTCCATATATAGCACCTTTTCTAGGGATAAGTATATAGAAATATATGGCATCTTGAATATCCAGATTCCATCCCCATTTAATGCCTCTGGAATCAGTTACAAACCTATTAAAAGAAAAAGTGGAGCAATAGACAAGTGACATACATAATTAAAGTGATTACATAGAGATCACAAGTAAAACATAAACCTTTCTTTCACATACCCATTGATTGCATATGTGAAGTGCCTTTGGTTGTAAAATTATTTTGCAATACCATAAAGATCCCTATTTACCATAATTTTTATGTTCACAAAGGTATCGACTTTTCCTTCCTTTTTTATGTGCATAAGTATACATTAAAAAAAGAAGAAGCTATGTTATAAATTACATTATAAAATTATTCATATAATAGTGATAGTGATGCTCTTACCAATAATGATAATTGAGTCGCTATATACTTATTTGATCAATTCACTATAAAATATATCCATAAAGGAAATAATTCTTTTAAATACATTCCTTATTATTACAAAACATATCCTTTCTGAGAAAATTTCTTCCTACTCTTACAAAGCATTCATGTTGTAAAGATACATTTATTAAATTAAAATTTCTTACTTTTCATAACAATAAAAATAGTCACAAAATCTCTGTCTGATTAAAAAAAAAATACAACATATATTCTTTATTTACATCAAAATTTTATAATTTAAAATGCATAACAATAAAATGTCAAGAAAGCTTAAAAAGAAATATGACGAGGAGAAAGTCATATATTAATGAAAATATTTGAGTTTGCATTAACCACTCAATTCACAAAAATATATGAACCAACGTCTCGGCCAAAAAGATGGATAATGTGAAATAAAGATCAGAAAAGCTTTCACTGAGAAATCTAATTTATATGATAAAAATATTTTTATTTATTTAAAAAGAATGTTTATTAAAAAATTTGTGCAAAAAGCTAAATAGGTATAACTTCATGCCGCCACACAATAATTACAAATAAATATTAATTAATAATAACATAAAAGATATTAATTGTCCTTTTTAAGAAAATGGCCTCCAACGAAGGCAGAAATTTGGAACCTTTGTGGCGGAGGAAATCTTGAAGACGATGCTCAGCATACCTCTCACCCTCCTCGTAATTCTCCACAATTATTGCAGCATGATCGTTTTCGCAAGTCTGCATGTACACGCTAAAATAATTATAATTATTTAAATACACACTCTCCCTTGTATAAAAATTAAATATCCTGCATTGGTTTTAAGTGAGTATAACGATAATTAAATTCATTTAAAAAATAGTATTTTTTTAATTTTATATTTCATATAATTGTTATTTTAGGAATATTTTTATTTGATAATGGATTTCAAGAACATTTTAGGAGTGACCGAAAACGATTAACCTTTTGTTGTGACGTGAAACAATTTATTTTTGCTGTCAGATTAAATTATTGAATATTCTGAAAATTCAATGGAATAAACTCGTTTAATTTTGGCAGTGGAGCTTCTTAAACCATACCATATTATTCATTCCTGCGGGCTCTTTTTGTTATTTGCTGCATCCCATTGAAACATAATGAGGTTCAAACCGGCTCGGGACGGAACAAGGGCCGAGAGCTGTGTGGTGAGGATTTGTGGTGAGAACTCAAATGGCACTCTTTCACTCGGATTTGACCTCCACCATGGCCGACAGACAGGCCTTATGGCATGCTCGGACGAAAACGGATTCGAGGATGAGGAAAAAGAGAATGCTCGAGCGAGAAACATGTTGAAAGTTGAGCAGCAGCAGCGTGCTGTCATCTGAAAATAATCGGAGGTCGAGCAAGGCCATAATTTTCTGGGTGAAAATAATTGGAGGCTAAGCACCAATAACCTTGGTGGAAAATCTAGAAAATAATTAAGCACGAGGTTAAACCTGCACATGCTGGAAAATTTGGAACTCATGATTTTACCTATAATTGAATCCACTGCCAAAACTGAAAATCCTCACGAAGAACCACGACAAGGTAGTCGGGGCGAAAATGCCAGCGGATCATTTCGAACTGATGTCATTCGAATTAGTTTTGTTGCCCCAACCGGTGGTGGCCACACGATATAGGGAACCCGAGGCACGATTTGGGGAACTGATCGCCAACTAACGGCAAAATAACAGGAGGAATATTAATGCCGTAATTTCCAAGAAATTAATTATAGTGGACAGATGTCATAGCCAGGTTTCTTTAAACCAGGAACAGATGTTCTGATCACATAAAAGTGTTGACGATCAAAAAAGTAATCTCTTTCATAAGAGAAGGTCTATTGGCCTAAAAATAATAATAAACCTAGATAATATAAATATAATTATTCAAGTCAAACAAAACTTAAAGAAAATAATAAATTGATTTGTTTATTTTTGGATTTTTTCATAACATTCACTTTTATTAATTTTCTGGTTTTGTTTGATTGTTGTGCATCTCAACAGTATATATAAAAGTATTTGGATCAGCAGAATCATCATTACTCTCCTTGATAATAAACTACAATGAGTAGTTAGAAACGGATAGGCTCTTAAAATTATAATGTGATTTTTACAAAAGATTTTTTAATATAATATTTATATTATTAAATTTAATAACTTTAGATTAATAATTTGAGGAAAATTTTGTATTTCCAGAAATTTTACCTCTTTCAAGGGTTAATATGATAATTTTAATACAATAAGACAATATTAGGTTGACCACATGTTGTGTGTTAAAAATAAAAAAGTTAAAATCTAAAACTGATTTACTGCCCATCGATTTTTTTTAATAGGGGAGAAAGAGTGATTGCCAAGCGGCTATCCACTGTGAAAGGGTGAGCATTGTTTGACAGATTTGATTATCCACTGGGAAAGGGTGAGCATTTATTAGTGAGCATTGTTTGAGGGATTTGATTATCCGTGAAAGGGTGAGGTGAGCATTGATTAGTGAGAATTTTTTGAGGGATTTGATTAGCATATCCGTTTTGATTGATTTACCATAAAAATTGTTAGTTTTTATTTATATTATATTATTGTTGAATAAATTTAGATGAGATAGTTACATAATTTTAATGTTTTTGAATACATTTAATAGTGTATAGGTTTATATGAATTTTTTCAAAATGTTTTTGACAAATTTTGAGGTACTTAGAGATATTTGAAGTCTGGTTTATATCATCTGACATTAGAGTCATTTATAATGTCTTAAGTATGGGAGATGAATGTTTTTTTTTCCAATAATATTTAAATTTTGAAAAATAATATGTTTAAATAAATGTAAGTTGTATACTCTCAAAATTTTTCCATATCAAATTTTAAAAAGTCTATTTATTTTGGTATGGAATCGAACTCGAATTAGAAATTGGTAACTATATTTGTGAGCATCGCTATCATCTTAGAGTGGCATGACAGAGTGCTCATCTAGTTCAGATTAGGTCTAGAGCAGTTGTTATTAGCAATAATATTAATATTAATTCAGCTGAGAAGTATGAATAATCCCGCAAGCAGGGTAAGCACACCATTGAGAAGATGCAATGTAGAGAGGACATGCTCATTCAAACCCTCAAAATTACATGTATGGTGTCCTCCAAAACACGAGTCCCCGCTGCCAAAGCCAAGAAACACATTGCAATCCACAAGATAAATCCTGCATTCGTGCAAAGCGCATAGATTTCAATTGACGCCAACACAAGGCTTACTTTAGAAAACGCACTGGGGCATTTAGCATACACATTGATAAATGTTCAAATTTGGCTTTCGCAGAATCTAAAAAAATGGAAGAGGACTCACACCTGTATTACTAACAGTAGAGGATGTGCTAATTCCATGTATTATATATGAACTATAGTCTAGGTATTGTAATTTCTCTACAGGACACAAACCATTCTTGACTAGTTGGAGCAATTGAATAGATAAAAATAGAAAATCCCTTTACAGATATTTGAACTGAATCTCATAATCATATCTTTATGATCGTATCTTCGAAGGATTCAACAAATGGAAGAGAATAAGATGATGAATGATTTCACATAAAAATGTTCAAGGTAATGTAGATCAGAATCGTAGTTCTTATGAGAAGTAGTATAGTTTAAAGGTGGAACTTGATGTGATTCTGAAACAATAAATAAAGGAATTTTGTATCTTGGATGTGTGTCTAATAAAAATCTGATTGCAATTTCCAGAACGGAGGGAGATTTTAGGATAGATAGATGTGGTGACTGCAATTTATAGAACTAAGGGAGATTCTAGAAGAGATAGATGTGGAGTTATGTGTCGTTTTTAAGAGTCTTACATCCATGAAATGAATAACGAAATGATATCTTAACATACACGAGACCAAAAATAGTCTATGGGACCATCAATTCCATGTTTTTAGCCTTTTGATTAAATCTTTTTCTTATTATTATTGATGATGATCTAGCCCAATGTTCCAACAATCCTCTCCCCAAAAAGACAATGCGAAGAAACCGATACTAACATATTCCCATAACTTTCTCTGGTGTCTTTGAACAAATCAAATTCCAAAATGAAATGTTTTTCCGATTCCACTGCCCCAAATGAAAGAATATGGGAAAATCTATAACACCTCCTTCCCACATATACCCAAGTAACCAGCCAACTACGGTAAAACATGCGACGAGATGATACTATAACGAGATTAAACCTCCTATGTGATCTTAAGGTAGTGGAATTGATGGAAAACACAATCTACATACCTTATACAACAACCACAACACCCCTAGGAGGCAACCCAAGCACTCAGGCCTCTTACCCTTGGGTCACACTGACATTTTGACCCCCTTTGAGCCATATCCATAGGAATAGAAATGTATTCCAGGGGCTATATGGCTATAGCCGCAAGAATAACACTTCATGCCAATGGCTAGGGCCCTAAATGCTCAGTTATGTTCCTGCGGCTCTGGGATTTGAGCCACCTTTTCAGGCCCAGAGCCCAGGTCACTGCCCATAACTTCATGAAAACTTAAAGGATGATAAATAACATTAGGAAAATGATACATAATCAATCACATCAACAAGAACTCATCTAGACCACTCCTCGTCATGATAGAAATTTTTTCAAACATGTAACAAACATTGAATCTACAGGTGTAAAAAACATATTTAAGCATAGGGGTCTCATACTTATATGAGAATCACTAAGAAGCATTTCTCCCCAAAATCATAAGCTGCAATACAATATATGTGACCATAGATACATTGTGCATTCATTTCCAAGTAAAAACACGAGGAATGACATACATCATCATTGCAAAAATACATGCTCATTACCAACATAATAACAACATAAATACAATGGATAAAATGACAATAAAATCCATACATAAACCAATGCATTTTCATACCAAATACCAAAGAAATGAGCTCTTCATTACTGAATGTAAAAAGCAACTGGAGATGAGACTTCCACGTTCCACACACCCATAGATTGGATGAGCCAAGTCTCTCTTCAGCCAATCACCCTTGTGCGATATTCCAAGCATGAAATTGGGATCTCATCAAACATATCAATCACAATGAATCTAGGGCTTCTAAAGGCAAAACCACCTCAACCCTCAACCAGTGATTCCGCCTCATGGTCGAAAATCATAGCCATCAAGGATTGGTCTCCATCCAAGCTGCTCTAGGGCTCTAGAGTGTTTGTTCCAACCAAGGCTCTAGGACTAGTAACTCAACACCAGTTGTTTCTGGACTCCAGAGAGTTTTTCCAACCAAGGCTCCAGGACTAGTAACTCAACCCACCTAGGGCTCCAGATCATTTATCTAACCAAGGCTCCAGGAACTAATAACTCAACCCAACAATTAAAGGAATCATGAGAACCATCCAGAAAAAATAAATGGAGTAAAGCCACAACACCATGGCTATCAAAGGATTGGAAAGGCTAGGAAAATCCACATGTATACACCATGCATGCCAAAACTAGTGAGGAAAACATACATGCAACTCGACACCTGCAAACAAATCCCACTATAACTGCTAATTCTGATGCTCACTTGAAATTTCTTGCTCTTCCTTTTCCTTCTTGCTCCAATTCACCAATTATCCACACTCTTCAAGGGTGCTCCAAGAAAACTCTAAGTATCTAAGAGTATGAGAGAGAGAGAAAAAATAATAATGAGAGGGCTCCAAAAATGCACTAACAAAAGGTACCAATTGATCCTCAGAATCCTTTTTTATAAATGAGGCCTCTATTTTATTCATTTTCCATTATTTTCCTTCATTTTCCTCCTCACATGAAACTTGTGACCTTTCACCACCCTTTCCTCCTAATTTCCATCAGTTTCATAAATAAATGTACCAAAAATATTTGTTTTCCTCTGTAATGCCTTAGCCACAACCTCTGCCAATTTCCTTAGCCATAATAAGCCATGTGAACACCCACACAAGGATGTTTTCCCCAACATTTAGCTTGGAATATGTGTCCCATCAACCATGGTTATTAATTTAACTTTATTACATGGAATTTTCACAAGGACTGTTACTGAACCCTCCCCCTTGGGGGTGATCAAGAGATCAAATTTAAGCTAAAAAATCAAAGTTCTCGAAATCGCTCAAAACTTGAATAACTGGATAGGACTCATCATCTTGATTCTGGCACACTTCGTTTCATCGAAAACTAACTCTGTATATGAAAGTTATAACATGTTGTCCATTTTCTCAAACAAGTAAATTTAAAAAAAAAGTGACAGACAACTGCCCAATCAGCAGTACATACTGATGACATGGCATCTAACTATGCAGGGTCACATTTTGGTCAATTTTACTTTTTCTTTGGTCAAATGAGGAGCTAATAAGTGTCAGCTGGTGGTTGGTTGAAATTTTGGTTCGTTGTCACAATTTTTTTGGTTGGTGAAACACACGAATGGGAAGAGGACACGTGGTGCAGCCAGGGGCCACCATGTTCCCCCTCCCAAAGGTCGAAATCATATTATATTGTGGAAAATTTTCATATGGGAGGATGAGCGGGGGATGGGCTCGACCCCGTGACCTCGCCTACAACACGTAACGGCCATACCAACTCTGCTACCACATGTTTCTTAACTAACTATGCTCCCGAATTATATTTTTTATAACATATGGTATATGGCGGGGGTAAGCGGTGGCCAACACCCAGTCCACGTGACCTATGGCCATAAAAATTGGCGGGGCCAATGCTAATGTGGAGGTTTAAAGCGCTAAACCACGGGTTAATTAACCCATAAATCTTGTTTAATTATGCACTTATCCAAATCTTAAATGTGATTTAAGTTGGCGGAGTCCACCAATTTCATCAGGATCTCCAGTTCTAGTGGAGTTAACAAGAGTTGCTCCAGTTTTAGAGGAGCTTTTCTAAGAAAAATTGATGAGACCATAACTTGAGAAATTTTCGCCCAAATTAGGCTCATAAAGAGTCTATCTTGGCATTTTTGGATATTCTGAGTAGGTTGGTGTAGGTTTCAGAGGTAGAGGAGCACTTCTTGAAATGATTTTTCTAGCTTGAAGATTGAAGATAACTAGGGCCACCAAGAGAGGAGGCCATATCTTCTTCACCTGAAGACAAATTGAAGAGCCAGAAGAGGCTACTTAGGGGTTTTTGGATACTTTGAATCCATTGGTAATCTCTATTTACTGATTTAAGCACATATTTAGGGTCATATTGTAGGTTTGAAAAGTAAGGTGTATGGATCAATCAGATGTTTGAAGTAGTTTTGGAAGCTGTTGAGCATGGAGGAGACCTTGCCGAGGTTTTCCCAATTTCAGAAAACTATTTGCAGCAGCTATGACCAGCATGCTTCAGCTTTGGTTTGACTTATTTATTCATGAAGTTGTTTATTTTATTCTTCAGTGTGGAATTGAAGGGTGTATTTGAGGGGCTTCTAGTTCTCACTGGTGAAATAATGTCGTCTCTGTAGGAGTTATGTTGTGGTGCTAATATTGTGAGAGTTATTTACATGAGAACATTACCTTGAAGGGGTAATAGCCACATGTTATTGGCAACAAACTGATATGTATTTTTGACGCCGAATACAAGAGTGGTCTAGTCATGTTGACAGGCCATGAGATGTAGCCCAGGAGGGTTGAACTCCTTCATCATCGACTTTTGTCTTGTGGATTGATGCATATTTATTTTCAAGTGTTTGATGATTTCATGCTATACAATTTGTTCATGAAATTACATTTTTGAAATACACTTAAGAGAAACCATTGAAGTAATCTGTTGTTAAGCTCAAATCTATGCACATAAGAAGAAAGCATGTTTAAAATATGAAAGAGGTACTTAACATATAATTCACTAATACTCCTCCATTCAGATCAAGTTGGTATCAAACCTACAGGTTTATTGTTAGTTGTGTTGTTGGTGTAAAGATGTTTTGACAATTTTCAAGGTGAAAATGATTACAAATTTAAAGCTCTAGAGAGGAGAAGGAAAATTTGTTGGTGCAGATTCCCAAGCTGGAACAAGGAGAAGGAGGCCAGAGTTGCCACAAGCTCCACCTCAAGTTTGACCTCCAGATATTCCTGAGGTTGCAATAAGCATGTCTCAAGGAGGAGATCCTACAAGATGACAAACTATGAATGCTTCAAAAAGGCTCTTTGGGACATCTCAGAGATGGTGAAGGTCCTCTACGAAGAGAGGAACTCATAAATGCAAGGTGAAGGCTCTAGATCTTCAAGAGGAGAAGGTTTTCCAACAAAGGAAGAAGGTAAAAATAATGGCGTTAAACCATCATCTTCTCTACAAACTTATTTTTTTTCTACAAATTCGATGCAAAATGTTGATGTTGAAAGCCCTTCCAAGATGGAAAATGGACATGTTTGTGCCTTTTTTCCACATGATGTGGAGGATGAGGTTCAATCAACACCTCATGTTAAGGAGTTGAAAGAAGAAAACAAAAGAGTCCAAGAGGACACCTTCAGAATCAGAAAGGAGTATGAAACCATATTTCCACCTCAATCAAGAGATGATACAAATGGTGAGCATGCATATGCTCCTTATTTACATGCATTTTTTAATGTAATTATTTTGCAACCTTTGAAAGACACAACAAAGGCAATGGGTCTAAGCTCTTGGAAAAGATAGGTTACAAGGAAGGCTTAGGTCTTGGTGTGAATCAGCAAGGCATCAAGAACCCAATAGAGTTAAAAGAGATACCAAAGTATGGAGGCTTGGGTTATGTTGCACCAGAAGAATGGTCTTATGATGAAAACTATTACGTATCATGTACCTTCTGTCATAAATGAGGACATGAGAAGGCAAGGTGTTGGAATTTTCATCCGTTACTATTACTTGCTTGGTTCTCCAAATACAAAAGAGACTTGAAGGTATCTCGAGAGAGAGATAAAAAATTTGAAGAAGAAGTTGATTCAAGTTCTTGTCATGCAAGTTCATCATCTAGGAAGCATAAGTCAAAGGACACCAAGAAAATGTATACTCGTCTTGTTCATTTAAATGCTTCTCCTAAAGGAAAACAACTTGTAGATTTTAGTGACATGTTGAGGAGAATGCCTCCATCCAATTTTTTCATTTCTTCTAACCATTATGTAGATGAGTGCGACAAAATAAAAGACATCATCAAGAAGATGTTTATGTCTCTTGAGATTAAGAACGAGAAGAGGAAAAATCAATCAAAGAAAAAGGCATGTGAGCTAAGAAGAGCTCAAAGGAACTTTTTCACTCACTGCAATATCAGTGGGCATTGGATCGAGAAGTGTTGGAAATTGTTTCCACAACTTCATCCTGGTAAGGGAAAGAAAGTCATGAAAGCACCAGAAAAGTAAGCGACAAAATCAAAAGTGGCACAAGATGCGACCATCCATGAAGCAACGTCAAAAGAAGGAAAAGTTCAAATAGAGGGTTTAGTCACCATGATGGGTAAGAACTGTTCAAACTATTTGTCTAGTTGAATATTGAAACTCTTTGTTTGCACTAGTTTCATATCCCCATAGTGGGTAATTTGTAATAGTGATAATTCATGAATAAATCACTTACATGCAATAATGTTTTCTTTAGCATGTTTATGCTAGTTTGGCTTGGTTGTTAGTCAATGGAAATGGAAAATTTGGTTTTAAAGTTCTCCATGTTGTAAAATGCATTTCTCTTTTATTATGTCGAAAAGAATTTTTGAAAACTTTTATATGAGTAGTGGCAGCATATCTTGTATGTACAAATGTGTTCAACACTCAATTTCTACAAGTATTCGCCATGTGCAGCTTGCATTGGTTTATGTCAAAGTATTTTAGATTTTATCCTCGATAAGGATTTTCGTAGATAAACGCCATTGAATTCTTCTTGGGGAGGATTTTTTTATGCATGGTCATAGCGACATAGACAAGTCGAGAAGAACAACCAATTTGAAACCTTTGGTCAAGTTACAGTTCAAGTTCAGCATGAAACAGATCCGTTAGGGCACTTCAAACTTCAATTGGGTCGAGTTTAGAAGAATGAAGGAACTGTACCTTCAATTGCTAAACAAACGAAAATGAACTTTTGGAGATCAAAAGTATTTTAGTGGGGAGATATGATCAGGAGCTGAAATTTAAGCTCAAAAATCAAAGTTCTTGGAATCACTGGAAACGTGAACGACCGGGTAGATATTGTCTCCCTGATTCTAGTGCACTTCGTTTCATTAGGGGAATTTTGAGGTCTAAAATGAGCCTCCTAAGAAAAATGTACAACCAAAATAAACTTTATAAGAACCAATAGGATTCAAGATGATGATGTCAACCATGGGGGATGATTCACCATTTTTTAATTAAAATGGTAAAAAATTAAAAAATAATAAAATAATAAAACTAATATTTCAACTCGTATTTTCAACTTATCTCCCAAATTTGTTACTCAAATTTCGAGCAGTAGTACTCGTTGCATGCAAAATTTATTTCCTCATCCAAGGAGTACCCATGTTGCATACTTTTTATGGACCCCACCACACGAAAAATGAGAAATACATGAAAAAACGTGATTGCAATCAAGTTTTATATGTATTTCCCATTTTTTGTGTAGGATGATTCATCAAAAGTATGCAACATGTGTACTCCTTAGACGAAGAATCAAATTTTTCATCCAACGAGTACTTCCTCTCTAAATTTGAGTAAACACTTTGGGAGATAAGTTGAAAATACGAGTTGAAAAAATATGAAAATAATGTCTGTAGTTAGGAAGAATGCAGACTTCATCCTCCTCCCTAATACACCCCAAACGGATTGAACATGAAGATATACCATTTGATTTTCTTAAACACCCATACTTTACTTTGGGCAGAGATATGATCATCTTAGAGCGGCGAGACGGAATAATACTCATAGTTTTAAGATCATATGTGGAGCGGTTGCTATTAACATGGATATTAATATGAATCCTGCCTACCAGTATGAAGAATCTGACAAGCCGGGCAAGAAATGAGACAACAGAGACATTATTCCCATCACAAATCCATCAAGTTTATGAACAATTTTCCTACCTATGATTGGATTTTTTGGGAAAAAAAAAATAGCTGAATTATGACAAAAAATACATTTCTAAACAAAATTGTATCATCGGTAAAGAAAGCCTTCAAAAATATAATCATTCATGTAATAAAATTCAAAAAGTGTAAATACGATGATTTATATATTTATATATACACAAAAGAAATATATTGAGAAAAAAATATACATATTTAACCTCATAGAGAACAAGATCATTGTGGAATAAAAGAGGTTTTGGAGGGTTTATTCAGGATGTAGTTGACTCTTTTGACTTCAAGGACAATATGGCTAAGGGTTTATAAATTTGTTCAAGAAAGGACCATAAATCTAAGGGTTTATAAATTTGTGCAAGAACCATAAAGAATATATTTGTACTAAATGTCAAATTCTGTTGTTTTTGATTCGATATTTGGAGGATTTAACGTATGGATCAGAGAAAGAAGATGGATAGTCGCGCAAGGGAGATTCAAGATAATGTAGATTGGAATCATAGTTGTTCTAATAAGAATCATTAGAGATGGAAGTCGATCTGGATGTGATTTTGAATAAGAAACGGAATCAATTTTATTAAATTAATTTCGTCACCGAGCTTTGTGTCAGATAAAAATCTATGCAGTTTCTAGAACGCATGAAGATTCTAGAAGAGATTGACGTCGAGTTATGTGGCTGGAATTCATGTAGTGTTGAAGAGTCTTACTTCTATGAAAGAAGATGATAATGTTATTTTCTAATAGCATTGTGGAGGAGGTATAATTATCTAATTGTAGTGTTTGAATCATGTTTTTGATAGTGTAAATTGATTCAGCACCATCAAAAACTTATAGAGTACCCAAAATCTTAAAGTTTGACAACTATTACCTGGATTTGCAAAATTATTTGCCATATTTTATCAAAATTTTGCTAGAATTTCCATGATTTTAAAACAAAATTTGCAAGTTGGTTAGACTACAGTTTCTCTAACTATTACCTTACTTATCTAAATCTAGCGACACATGTCAGTGCCACCTATCCGCTCGATATTTCCATGACGAGAAACTAGGGTTATCTAAACAAGCCTAGTTTGGAGTTTTGGTTAGATTATGTCCATTTTTTATTGTTTAAAATGGGTTTTAACTATATATATGGATTTAGTAGCTTGAAAAACTCATCAGACACTCAGATTGTAGAAATTTTACGACTCAAACTTGTATTTCCTAACACATTCTACCAAATTATAGACAATTTAAACTGGAAAATACATCAAAAAAAAAAAAAAAACTCTCCAAAACAAATTTAAATTAAATCCCTCCTTACATCCAGATTTATTTGTCCCAAGATTGAATTTTATTGCTAAGTTGGGCGGCTAATAATGGAATCCCTGGATATGCATATCCACGAAGTTCATTGCAATTACATTTGCAAAGAAATTAAGAAAATGAAAAAAATCATGTAATAAAATTCAAAAACTGTTATATATATATATATATATATATATATATATATATATATATATATATATATGTTTTTAAAAAATATTTTTAATATGGTTGTTTAGGAGGCAGGAGATTTGGTCCAAGATGGAATTTTATTGTTAAATAGAGTGGCTAATTATGGAATCCCTGGATATGCATATTAGGAGAATTTTGGTAGCATTGGAAGAAATGAGACAATAGAGACATGATGCCCATCAAAAATCCATCAAGTTTATGAATAATTTGCAACAAAATCAGTGGGATATTCATGATGGCTTAGAATCTTCGTGGAGGAATCAAGGGCTCACCAACTACTGTCTAGAGAAGATTGAGACACGCCTAGCTCATGTGGAAATTCATGCACATTGGGATCTTGGTCATCCTCTAGCTTTGGATGTTGGTCATGCACTCAATTTCCCTCATTGATCTGTGATGTCTCTTGGATGCCTTCTTATTGTCTCTTTTTTCTGGGCTATCTGGCCTTTTTGCTTTTGGATATTATGTTAAACATGTCAGTTTATCCTCAATTGGCTATCTTGCCTTTTTTCTTTTGGATATTATGTAAAACATGGCAGTTTATCCTCAGTTTTTGTATAGCTCTCCTACCCAACAAATCCCGTGGCAACCAAATCTCGTGGCAGTGAGGCTGAGAGAGCAATGATATGCATGTATATCCAATGTAATTTTTTGAATTATGAATAGAAAGTTTTGAGAAAAATTAAATAAATAAATAAAAATTTATATAAAAAAATCAGTTTTGAAATATTTTATTTGAAGAAAACATTAAAATATTATTTCAAAAAAACATTAAAATATGTTTTGTTATTAATTTTTTTAAGGTGGACAGGCATTCTCTATATTAAACATTAAAGAAGTTGCAGATCTTTCCCACACTAAAAAATATTTTTTTTGGACCATGAAGTAGGTTTGCTATGATGAACCAAAGATATGCAAATATTATTGTTGGAATATGATATATAATGGTTCATTATAATTATGGAGAGTACCAGAGGGGCAATGGTTGCATCATATAGGAAGTGAAAAAAGGTCTATGATTACATCATATAGGAAGTGCAAAAAGGTCTATGGAAAACTAAATTTTTTAATATCAATTGTCAATTTTACATTTTTTTTTTCTAAGTAAAACTATATCTATTAAGCAGTCAAACCAGAGTTACAATTCTCATCCTCGGAAATGGATGAATCCATGACGGAGGGAATAGGCAAAACGCTACTGTCCAAAACTAGACTACCCCTAGAGGGGAAACCAACCTTGAAAATCCAACCATAAAATGCTGCCCATAGTGGGAAACCAGACTTAGTAGCAGTACAAAAAGAGATAAACAGAGCTAAACAAAGATAGCAGATAAACCAGTAAACGAAGAAATCCGAAGAGTGAACTCTATGGAGAACCTTCATGCGAGTCGCTGGGGGGAGGTGATTCTTCGAGAATGCGGCAAATATATCCATAATCCAGAGTGTCCAGGCCTTGGTTTGTGTCCTCAAGCGGTTCATGCGGAGAAGGAGGAGGACCGAGGCACTCCTCCGGTGTGTCCGCAGAGGCGATATCCTGCAAGAAGGTTGGATTTTCCATAGAGGCCATCACATTGTGGTCATCTTTCTTCGAGGGGGTGCCCAAATGGCTCAACCCCGAGAGTCGCTTCTTCGCAACTGGTTCAAAATCACTGTCATATGAATTAGAGCTAGAAGAAGATTGCACGGGGAGGGCTTTAAGTTTGTGGGGGAGGAAGGCGAGCTCAGCAGAAATGGTGGATTTACGAGCTCTCTTCTTGCAACGAGAGGAGGAGGGTGGAGCATACGAATCAGAGAGCTGTGCGTGAGGAGCCAAAGGGGCTCATTGATCTGTGATGTCATTGATCTGTGATGTCTCTTGTATGTCTCTTGTATGTCTTCTTATTCTCTCTTATTCAACCCATTGCGGAATCCGAGACCTCGGACTGGCATGCTCCACATGGACTGCATTTGCTTTTATGATGTTGTATTCTCTTCTGTTGCTCGGGGTCAGGATGGTATATGTATATATGTATGTCGGTGGTTGTGATTTGCATTATGCTACTTTATTTTTTCAGTGTGCGTTGGTGATGGTTGTGTATTTGTTCATTTATTTCAATTATTTTCAACATTATATATATTTTGGGTTTTTATTTTTATTTATTTTTATTTGTAATGTATTTTACAATTTTAATGTAAATATGAATTTGATTTATGTTTATGAGTATTTACTATAAAAAATTAAAGATGTAATTTTTTAAGGAAGATTTATTATTTAGAAATATGTTAATTATTATATATATATAATACTTTTAAATGTCTAAAATTTATGGTCAACTAAAAATTCACAATCCCGGAGTCTCTCTTAGACTTATAGTTAGTGTCATAACAGTCCTTACCCATGCTCTTAGTTGATATCTTACCTCTAAGCTTCAACAATTAGTGGGGCCTTCCTCAATTTCATTAAATATTCGTCTGATTTCATTCATAAGTCTAAAGATATTCATGTAGATGACCAAGACTTTCTCGTTAGCTTTGACGTCATATCCCTGTACCTAAAGCGATTGATCTAATTTTTAAACTTGTTGATTCTGGAGCCCTTACTATGATTAAGGTTTGCCTCTCATCCACCTTATTTTCTTTCAAAGCAACAATTTATGAGCAAACTAAAGCTACAAAAATTGGTTTATCTCTTTACCCTATTGTGGCTAACATATTTATGGAATAGTTTGAGGCTAAAGCTCCAGACTTTTGGCATCTTAAACCTAAATGTTGGTCTCTTGGCATCTTAAATCTAATGTTGGTTTATATTTGTAGATGATATTTTTTTGGCGTAGTATATAGATGCTACGAATTGGACTTTCCAGCACTGTTTTTTAAATCCTTCGATAGCACGTTGACCCCTTCCTTCGATGGTCGTCTCTATTTCCATTCCAATCTCTGTCTCCCTCTGTCGTTGTTTCCATTCCATCTTTGGCTCCCTTCATTGTCGGACTGTTAAGCTTGCCACCTCCAGGAAGCACTTCAGTGGCCCTTCAGTGGCACTCAAACTGATCTTTTTTTCTTGGAAGCACCAGATCCAAGCTCAGAGCATCCATGTTATTTCTCTCAAAATACCACGATGCACTTCAGTGGCATTCAAACTGCAGTTTTCAGTGTTTTCAACGTGATTCAAACTCCAATATGGCGTGTGCTTGAAGTGGTCGCCTGCATTTTTTCCTCGAAGCACCAGACCTAACCTCAGAGCCTCTGCGTTTTTTCTCTCGAAACTCCATATTGACATATCCAGGCTCTAGGTTTTCGTTTTGGCTATGGGCCGTGGCCAACTGAGTTCCTTTGTGCTGTACAAATTTCCTTTGGTCACATTGAAGGAGTACCCATTCTTCCTGTCAAAAAAACACAATTCATTGATTTTTGACTCGAGTAAGCTCACTGGTATTTTCTTATTTTATTATTTTGAAAATCATTATATAACTTTGAAAATCATTATATAACCAGATCCAGGTGAAGGGGAGAAGGAAAAAGATAGAACACTTAGAAATTTGACCATTAACCTATCCAATATTGTCACTTGCTTAAATTTTAACAGTTTTCAGAGATATGATGAAATCTTAGAGACCAATATTGTCCCTTGTAAAATCCTCAACAGTTTCGAGAGCTATTAAATATTGTCCCTGGTACAGATCTTAGCTAACATCAGTATTTCCCATGGTTGAAATCTCAACATTTTTTTTGTTGTTTTCAAAATCTCAAAAAATCCTATATCAAAATATTTCACCAGGTATCCATTATCATAAACTCTGGATTCCAATATATTTTTTACATAGACTGGACATTGCTTACGTGGAGCTTGACCAGGTTCAGGAGGTTGTTGATCCCATCCAGAAGCATAGCCACCTTGAGTCTGTTGAGGATAATTACCATATGGCTGAGATTGATACTGGGAAGGTCCTGCAGATGGTGAAGGTGTCAGTTGCTGGTATCCATAACCTGGATATTGCAATGGCAGTGGCCCTCTAGGACCCCACTGTGGTGCAGGTCCACGCGGGCGATAACCTTGCTGATTATAACCCCCCGTTATAGGTGTACTTCTAGAATGATTCTGCAAATGGATTTTTAAAATTATAATGTCATGATCCTCACACATAAGAATGCACAATATAAAAGCAACCCAGTGTATAATGTTTTGCCAAAATTTCTGTGTCTTCCCATGTAAACATTAGTAGCAATATCAGGTAAGGAAGATGAGAAAAAACACATAAGAACAAATATGTCATGCTTAAAACCATATAATCAATCCACATTTAGATTTGCGGCTAAACTGCAGAAACTGTGTTTCCATTTGCTGGACGAAGAAGCAAAAGCACTGGGCTGCTGCAACTTTGCGGAACTGTGACCTTGCAGGCACCCAACATGTCAGCAGGAACCCCATACTTCCTCAGTTGTGATTCAATTGGTTTGAGAAATTAAATTAGAGACAGGTATGAACTCCAACATAGAAAGTTATGAAAGACAATTTTTGAAGCTCTAAAGTAACATAAAGCAACTCCACACCCTACCCAAACAAGGATGATACTAACAACTATTGACAAAATAAATATGAAGAAAACATTACATCCACACCCAATATCTGAACTTGGAGAACAACCTGGGCAACATGAACACCACAAAGGCCTGCCTAGCCCCATCTTCCACCATAAGTTGGCATTTGACCAAATTTTGACTTACTACTTGCATATTTCTAGGCCACATAAAACATCAAACTTTTTTATAGATACCATTTAACTTTACCATATAACCCAAAAGTTTAGTCAACCTGGTTCGATTCAACTGTACCCACCAACGGATAAGATACCAAGATCATGTAATTTGATCTTATGATATATCTCAATTTTCAACATAATAAGCCATCAAGCTTAAATGACTCTATATATACAAAAAGAGCAAACCTAATTTGTGTTCAAGTTCATACTATTTTCCATAAGATGGAAGACATCTTCAACTACAGTTAGCTATAAAAGGTTAAACTCGCAAGAAATTAACATGACAAATGAATAGCAAGAATCAACAGACTGCTTCCTAACAGTTTGATTGACCTATACGTTGAGTGAATTGGATATACGGTAACAACTAACAAAGGGTACTTACACGTCTAAGGAAACCATAAATTTCCAAAATAATATATATCATCTATGTATAACCTCCTAGTGTGTTTCTGTAAATTTAGAAATGAAAATAAATTTATTACTGGAAACTTTTTATTCTAAATCCTAACAAACAATTCAACTTGTCTAAGCACCAAAATCTAGCCAAAAAAAAAACATTAGGTAATACACACCTCAATTTTCACACCGTTGGTCATTTCCTGGGCTGCATCTATTTTCTGTTTATTTCCAGTCACCTGAACGGTCCTACTTGTAGACATATCTCCCCCAGGAAGGTGCAATGGTATTAACTGAAATACAACATCATATGTAAGTTAAAGTCATTAGTTATCCATTATCCTTTAACATCAATATTCACAAATCAAACATCCTACCCACCTGAATATGAGATCCAAACCTACTTTTTAGGTTCCTGATAGTCTCACCTCCTCTGCCAATGATTAGACCAACCTGTTCAAATATATATATATAACCATATTAAAGTACATGGAGTCATCTGGTTCATGTTTGTGTGTGTTTGAAAGTGTGGACAATGAAATTCAAAACAAGTTCAGCAGTACAAAAAAAAATTATGACCCAAAAACTTGTGAAACTAAATGTTGAGATCGAATACATGCATATATATGGTTTTAAAAATTATTTTTAAAATTTCTAAGAAATTATTCTAGGTTATTTAATTTTTCATTGCTTGACATTTATTGAAATCCTCCTTCTTTTTTAATTTGCAATATGTGGTGACTAAGCATATGGTAGACAATGAACTATTATTGTTGATATTCCAAGTTCAAATCAGAATGTCCCACCTTGTTATTTGGAACCTTTAATTGGATTTGATCCCCTCCAGACTGCAACGTATTCAATCCTTGTGAAATTTGTGTACCAGAACCCCCTATATCAGCCTTCACCACATGCAAACAAACTTTGATTTACTAAAAATCAAAGGTGCAAAATACCACCCTTTGTCACATATAGACCAACTATAATAAAAGTCAGTTTTGTTGATCAATGATGAGTTACACAAAAGTCTTAGAAAAGAAGCATGTACAAGAAAAGAAGAAACCTGTGCAATGATATCCTTGATAAGTTGTTCAGCGTTGTTGACACGATCTAGAGGTCCTATTAACTCCACTTGTCTGGTCGGAGAAAAAGGGTCAACATCAGAATCTCTAGTTATCTGAATCCTGGCACCCGAGTGTTACTGAAGATACTTAATAGATTCTCCACCTTTACCAATGAGAATACCAACCTTTAACAAAACAATATAACCAAGAGCATTCATCAGGTAAAATTATATAACCTTTTGTCCAAAGTACTACATTCAAGATGAATCTTTGCATTGACATGTATAAGACAATGTCTTACATAAGAAGATGTGTTTTACCTTGGAATTTGATACATCAAGCTTCTGAGATGAAATTTGGAAATCAGAATATTGACTCTGTTGTGTTGCTGAATAAAATTCTCTAGATTGGAGATTTGCACCAGGCTAACTTAGAGGCTTTTGCATCAGACTTTGATCTGTGGCAAACATAAGATGGATTAAAAAAATTAGTTGCTAGAAATTTTATTTCCAGGAAATAATGTTTAAATCTGGACATGGAATAATCCGTTGACATACAACCAAAAAGAACAAACTTCCCCATAGAAATAATCCTACATATTATTTAAAAATTCCGACATTTGAATGTGAAATCACCATGTCACTTTTGTTAAGTAACTTTTAGCTATAGCCTATGCGAGAAGACATCAGCAAGCCTGCAATTATTGCAGGATTGTAATAATGAAATGCATTCAAAAGGCTACCGTCATTCAGCATAGTCACAATGTTCTCTATAGTATAATATCATTAGAAATTTTGACAAAAGAAAATACTCTTAATATAATCTACTAATCAGTAAGCAATTCACTAAGATCAAAATGCAGACCTAAATAAAACAATGCAGTTAAGTTTATATCGGTATCATAAATATATTAAAATATAGAGGATTTTGATTCACTATAGTTGACAACATGTCAGAAAGCACTTGATGCATGCCAAAGTTTTGTAGGATCAACGTACTACTGAGAATAATTCCTGTAAAATTTACTAAGAATAGAGAAATTACGTGCATAAACAAGAAATAGTTAACAGTCCAAAACAAAAGAATCGTGATAAAAGAAAGTTTCCACAAAGATATATCATAACTTTGTTGTAGCACAAAGTGTTGGCTCGCTAAAGAAGTGGCATATACACAATTTGTTTTCCTTAAAGTTTTTCCCTGACAAGATCCTTGTAAATTACTTCTACAACTATTTATCAGTAGTAGAGATGAATTATCCATGTAGAATTTACCTACTTGTTACTGAATACAATCCCCTTGCATCTACATATGAATAACTCTATCTGAAACAAGATCCAAAAGTGATACAGGCATGATAGAGAAAACCTTGTTTTAAAAACTTGTTCTCCCTTTCTACTAGCGTGTTGCCCCCATCATTGGACCTTTTCTTCATGAATGTGCTAATGATGCAGATAAAAATTTGCCAATATATATTGTAAACATGTGTTAAGAAAGTTTGAATGTAACACAGGCCAATATAAATTTATGAAAATTCAAAGGCAGAAGGAGAACATAACTTGTACGAGTCTGGACAAAGAATGGTGGGCATAGATGTTATAGAGCAGAGGATATGACCTTTAAAAATCATGAGGTGATGACTTCATGCCCATTCCTAGCTATTCCGGATTTATGCTTACCATTCCTTGTAAGGTGAGATGTGTTAGGATAAATAACACACAATAATATGTGAGGAGTTCAGATAGAGAATTATTTAATATAGTACTCTTAAGAGGGTCATTACTCTTAATAACCCATGATAGTTATAAGTTGGTTATAGGAGTGGTGGACCTGTGTGATATTCCCACTTAATAGTCTGCTAAGTGAAATGTCCAATTTTTTCATTTTTGCCATCATTTCGATTTGGACTTAGGAGATTTGGGTAGATGGGGCCCCACATGTTTGTTTTGGACATTAGAGCGTCCGAATATTAGAGCTTGGGTGAAATATTGTGGCTTTAGTGGAGCGTGCAGGCCACTTAGTGAGAATTGAGGCCCACAAGGGAACTACACACTCATTGGAGCGGATTTGGTGTGGGAAGTACGAGTTGGGCCCACATGGGAATTTTGGAGGCAATGTAACAAAAGAGGTTGGAGGCACTCACTTGGTCATTCATTCATCATGTCTAAAATTTTCTTTTTACATAGCACGCTTGAGCACGTGCCAAGTTTGCAAGTGTTGTTCAGCACAAGGGTCCGAGCAGAAATCCCAGCCCTTGCTTCGGTAGACTTCGAGTTCCATCCCAAGGAGGAAGTTCTACTTGAGCTCCAATCGCACCAGCAATAGTGAGGTTGTACCACAGCACAGGGGAAACTACAGCAACGCAGAGAATGCACGGTGCTTGGAGGAGTCACTGTGGGAGCTTGTGGAGTGAGGGGAGTTTGAGGTGGATATTTGGTGGGGAGGATTGGGAAGCCTTATAACAGGGTTTGTTGACATTTTGGGAGCCTTTGGCACCAGATTTCACAGAAGGAGTGTTTTTCCCAGTAGTAGAGCCACCCAAGCATAAGAGAGTCAATTTTCCGAGATCAAGCTTTCGCTAAACCCTTCGTGGGTTTTTCTAGGTATTGTGTGGGAGGCTGGGATTAATTTCCCAGAATTTTCTAATTAGTGGAGAGGGCCCTAAAAACAGATATTTGGAGGAAGCAACACATTTATGGGAAATTCTAGCGCAAAGCCAGGGCAGCGCAATGATTCAACAAAGGAGGGTGACTTGTACTTCATTTTGGGATTTGCTAGCTTGCCTAGAGAAAGCCCAGGTGCACACATTCCAACACCTTATTTTTACGCCCCTTTTAAGTAATTAAATTGCTCAGCAGTTCAATTGTGGTGTTAAATTGTGCATCTTATTTTTATTTTTGTTTGTGTGATTTGTATGTCTATGCATCCCTGTTATTTACTGTAAAATTTCCCTAGGGATATTCCAATGGAAGCAATGCAGTCTATGACACCAGAAGACAAGAAGAATGTGACATACCGAACGCAGAGGTACAGAAGTAGGGAAAGGCAGTTGGATATTACCCCAAATCTTGTGACAATTGAACCGGAGGTTGTTGAAACAAACAAGGGGGACAATGAGGGAGATAAAAGGAGCAAGGATGAGGATTTTTCCCATGTTTTGTTGAAAGTAGTGCAGGATTTGTCCAAGAACATTGAGGAAATGGGCCATCCAAATAAAAATGGCAACAAGGGGAAGGGAGTTCAAGGGGAATTGCAGTTGGGGGAAGGATCTACCGGGTCCTCAACAAGAAGACGTTGAAGAACCGCTACCCCATCCCACGCATAGACGAGTTGATGGATGAGCTAAGGGGAGATAAGTTCTTCTCGAAGATTGACTTGTGGTCGGGGTACCATCTAAGTCACCTGACACGGGGACATGGGATTTGATGGACACACAGATTCGAGTGTCAGATTCGGGGCATGGTGACCCCCAGAACATGACACATTCGGACACGTTATATATTATTTTATTATATATATATGTGTGTGTGTGTGTGTGTGTGTGTGTGTGTGTGTGTGTGTGTGTGTGTGTGTGTGTGTATATATATATATATATATATATATATATATATATATATATATCTATATATGTATGTATGTATGTATGTATGTATGTATGTATGTATGTATGTATATATTAAAAATTAGATATTTTTTACACAAATTCATACAAATTCATTGATTCAAACATAGATTTAAGATCTTAGATACTTATACATGATACAATGATACATTGATACATCATACAATTGTCAATCATGCATATTACAAATTTACAAAGTATTAGCAATAGACATATTCATCAATGATCCAATAGGAGAAACTCATAAAGACAAGATAGTAAGATACTATAGTTTTCTCATTATTAAGTCATCAAAATCAAAATGTGTTACACAAGTACTAGCCTCTAGGATGTACGTAGTACACTGCCAATGGAAAATAGAAATAGAAAATACAAAAAAACTACAGTCTACAAGTCTACAAGACTACAAGCCTCAATAAGTCATCAATCCTCATCATCATAATCAACATCACTGTCCTCATCTTCATCATCATGCTCACCACTGCTCTCCTCTGCTGCATCCTCCTCCTCTGTCATCTCTGCATATATTGGTGTGGAGGATGACGCCTCTACTGTATCGCCATCATCAAATGTGATAGGCTCTAGCACTATCTCATTGAGATCCAAGTTGGCATGCCATCTCAACACTGTTGTCCAGACCCATGTCATCAGGAAAGACATCCCACATCTTTGTCTTTCCCTTCAACTAATCCTCCCTCTGCCTGTAGATGAGACGAAGGTTGGTGTGCACATACACCATTGTCTCTGTCCTGGATTTCTCAAGCCTTCTCTTCTTCACACTATACAAATTCCCATATGTGCTCCAATTCCTCTCACAACAAGAGGATGAATTCACCTGAGAGACGAGCCTCATGGCTAACTACTATAGAGGACGGCTTGTTGCCCCATGAGTTTCCCACCAAGAATAGGGCTTCTTAGCCCCCCTATCTCGAATCACATCATAGACTGCAAATCGCTCAGTGCCAGTGGAAAAATATGCAAAGGCATCTTCCACCTCATCAAGGGATGCCCTCTCCTGAAAAATCCTCCTGAATGCATCTTTCCTACCCTGTGATATTTCACCATCCATGTGAGGAGGGAATCTGCAGGAAGGTCCACCATTCAGCCACTCATGGATGTAGTATTTTTGGTTCAAGGAGTGAGCCAAACAATGTAAATGTCTGCAATTCTTGTCCCATCTACTAACAAGAATATCTTGTATGCTGGTGAAGAAGGCCTCTGGTGATGTCTCATACTCTGGGAACTGACTCTGTAAAAAAATGATCCTTACAGACTCAATCATGGAATCCCATCCCTCATAAACCTCTACTAGGATGGGTTGGTCTGTATCTGCAAATAGAAGCAAGGAAACGATAGGCTCCATGATCTAAATAACTAGATCTACCTTCTCCCACCAGACATCATCCAACACTGTGTCCTTCACTTTCTTTGAGACTGCTTGATCCATATTTCTCCAAAAAGACCAAAACCTTGAAATAATATGAAAATCCTACAATCACACTCAGGAGTCGGATCTAAAACTCCATAAAAATACCCCATTGCAATATGTATATGCAAGAAAAAAAATTGGACATAATGTAAATGTACAAAATAAATTAGAATAGTCAAGTCAGGTTAACCTTACAAATCTAAAGTTTGCCAAGGAAATATTTCCATCTTTGTTGGGTTAAAGAAGCATAAACTGTGATTTGAGGTAAAATAATTCATTTCTTGTCTTCTTGGTTGTGATTCAGATTTATTAAAATCTTATATCAATATTCGCTATCTTAAGCCATGGCTGGTCCCATATATTTACACAGAATCAAATGCCACAATTGTGTATTGCTATGTATTTGTATGCTTAATTTGTTTATTACAATGATGTTGTGGCCTTATTCTGAATTGTTTTGTCAATTGGGAGGATCAAAAAGAGAAACAAACTTGAATCTACAAAAATATACCCAAGGTTGACACACCAATGCCTTGGTGTCTAGATTTCATTAAAATTTCGTTAAGGAAATACACCAAGGAATTGCAAAGAAGTATAGATGTATTCCAAACAAAATTTATATCAAGATAAGAGTGTACTTTGCACTACACCTTCTCTATCATGTTTAGTAGATATGGAAGTATTTTTACTTGCAATCTTGTTTTCTATTGGTTATCATTGTTTCTTTTTGGAAAATGTCAAGTTCAATTTAATGATTTTACTCTTGATTTTTCTCTTGCGTTTGTAGACATCGATTCAAAATGGGAAAGCAAAATAAATGGAAGACTATCATGGACCTTGACGTGCAAGACCCTAAAGACAAGATCACATTTTCTGGTAAAGATTTACTCTGGGCTGAAGTATATAAAACAAACATGAGTATTGATCGGGTTGCAAAAATTCCTTTACATAGATTTGACGACTTTATTAGAGGAGAAGAGATGAATCCAGAAGCTCCATGTACATTTATTCGTCAACAAAGCAAACCGCCGAGCTCAAGGGCTAGTGCTGCCTTGAGATATGAGTTGTAAGTATTTTAAAAATGCTATTAATAGATGTTGTTATTAATATTGTTTTGTTAATTTTCATATTTATTGACATTTCAAATATTTTGTGTAGATATACTTGTTCGTATGGCCCAAAGGACAAAATGATTCAATGAAACGAAGGTGCTCATTTGTGAAAAGGAGGGGTTGCCAGTGTCGTTTCATTGTAAAGGTTATGGTTAATAGCCCTAAAATAACAATATTAACATATAATATGTATGATCATGAAGATGGGAATAGATGGCCCTGTCATGGACAAAATGACACTTCATGTGATTCTAGGTCTTTGCATAAGCCAAGACTTTCGAGGGACATGGTTTCATATATTGAAATTTTTTTATTTTTAAAAGTGCCAATTGACTCAGTGTCTAAGATGCACATTAAGAAATATGTGAACATGGATGCTACAGCTCGAGATAGAGATTTCTTCTTGTGCAGAAAAGATGTTGTCAACATCTATAATCGTTTAATGAAAGGAAATTACCAATTGCACAAAAAATATGAAATGAGTGTGAATCTTTGGTATCAAAAACACCATGATGACTTCTTCTTTTACCAAAAGCCCAATGGTGTTGAGGTCCCTTTTATAGATGGGATACAAATGAAATGGATGTTAGAGACCATGGTGAAGCTATCTCATAACAACTTATTAGCCATGGATTAAACATTCAGTACAAATAAATATGGGGTGTGTTGCTAATGATTTATTAATTACAATCATTTGAGTTGTAGCAATTTAATATGATTAATGACTTAAGTTTGAATTTATATTTTTTTAATATGAAAGTATCAATTGTACACACTCGTGGCTTTTGATGGGCAACAAAGTGGGGTTCCAGTTGCATGGGTGGTGGCATCTCGTAATACATTACAGGATATTGCACAATGGTTGGAGCGCCTCATGCATAGGTGTTATCAACTTCGTCCTGATTGGAAAGTCAATGCCTTCATGGTTGATGATGCATTGGCTGAAATCGATGCTTTTAGGTAACCTATATCTTCTTATTTTACATTGTAATTTGTTTTTATTCTAAAGACGTCACACTTAATATTAATTGAATTTGGCAGGAGAATCACAAGTTGTGAAGTGATTTTGTGTGTTTGGCATGTATGAAGAGCATGGCTAAAAAATGTGAACTAATTAGCCAGTAGTCGTGAAAAAACAAACGAGATTTTTAGTGAGCTAGGGTATATCATGATAAATTGCTCCAATGATGTAATGACCAATGCAATCAATGGATTTTTTGGTAAATTTGCAAATGAAAAGAAATTTTTTGACTATTTCCACAAGAATTGGGTTGCTGGTGATAATATCTGTAAGTTCACATACTCTTTTTTATATTCATATTTTTTTGTTGTATAAAAACAATGTATCTTCACTAACTCGTCTTTTTTATATTTAGGAATGTGGGTAAAAGGTTGTTGAGATTTTCCTCATGCAAATCAGGAGACAAACAATGTTGTGGATTCATATCATAGTTACTTGAAGACAAACTTTTTATCTGATCGAAGAAAGAAATGTGCTCGTCGAATGGATTGGTTGTTCTATATCCTACTAACTAATGTTGAACCTTGTTATCGATTCAAGGAAATTTTTAAAAAATAAGGATATTTAAACAATTACAAGAAGGAGAAGCAACTTGAATCGACGATAGAAAAAGCTAGAAGAATTGAAGATAGTGATTGCAAACTTCATGAAATTATATCTCACACTTATTGGGTGAAGAGTCAAAGTAATCGTGATAAGCAATATCTCGTTAGTTTTCACCGCACAAATTTTTTAACTTGTGATTTCCCATGGTCTATTCATGGCAACATTTGCAAACATGTTATAAAGGTAGATTGGTTGTATTCCCTCTTAATGGAATCAAAATTGTTATCATATCAAGATACCTCATCCAATTCATTGAATGCCCCTCTTGAGATAAGTATGGAGGCACCAAACATTGATGAAGATACTAGCACAATTGTTATGGTTGGTGACAATGTTGATATATATGTTGAAGAACTCCAATTTGCTAGAGAGGAGTTGTTTGGATATTTGGACTTGTTTCGAAACAATCCTCCTGCTACTTTGAGCAAGATGAATCAATTGATTGGTTTGGTTAAAAAAATGACGGATGATGCCAACAATCTTCATATTACGGATTATGAATTTACCCTTGGGTTGGGTGCTTTTGAATCATCTTTGAAGAGGAAAAAGAGTTTTCTCAATCCAAAAAAGAAAAGAAAAATGAAGCGGTGGCTTGAAAGTTGATTTAAATGTCCATGCATCTGAATATGAACCATTTCAGTTTCAACACCTCAACAAGTGGGGCCGTCCTCGCTCCAACCATGCATCCTCTATTGTCCCATGTATGTTTCATAGAGTAATAAGATCAATATGATTACATTAGTGTATATGAACATCATCATTTCTTAACTAACTTTTGTGCGAATTTTTGTAGAGGTACAACAATCCACTATTGTTCCTTCAACTCAACAAGATAGATTGATGCAGTGTCGTTCTAACTTTCCTACAATTTCAGGTACATTAGATAGAACTACTAATTGATGTAATCAATATTTTCATGTGTGTATTACTTTATGTGCCAATATGTTTATGATGAGAATTGCAATGTTATATTTATACATATAGGGGATTTTTCTATGGATGTTCCTCGCTTGGAACATGCTTCGCTGGTTGACAATTTTCCAGTTGGTGATTTGTCAGGTATGTTGTGATAGTTTTGGTCTCAAATTTTTTTTATTAGTGTATTTGACATTATTAATATATTTTTATTTTCTGTACTATATTTATACCAGGTAATCATAGTATGAGGAGAGAAGCATCTTCTTCTACCATACAAACATGCCCATAAGAGGGTTGCAACTCCAAATTTTCCTAATTTTCTACTGGCATACCTCATCATCTTGAATGATCCATTATAGTGAAGACAACCCCCATATCTGGTATTTTATAAATTTTCGAAATATCTAAGTTTTTAACATGAATAAGAGAATGTTTTTTTTAACTTGGATAATTGGATTCATGACAGGGATGCTCTGATTGTTTGACAGACCCTCTATTCTCACTAGGAAGTGCTTATATGGCCTCAAGAAGCTTCCAAAAATATCATCTTTAAGTTTATCTAATCTCATGCATGTTGCATGCCAATCTCTACTTGAAGTGGTTCAAGATCACTGCTCTTGGAAAATAGCAAAGGATAATTTTTAACATGGATACTATGAGGAATAATTACTTATTTTTACTTGACATGCAAACCAATCTAGAATGGAAAACATATTTTTTATAAAGGAAAGATTGAAGATTGATGTAATTAACACAATGTAACTAATTGGGAAGGAATAACTTCGAAGTAGTTGGGTTAAATTATAGACTTCCCAATTTTTATTTTCCAAATGCAAAATTCTTTTGTTCTCCCCACATGTTGAACAGAAATATTGGTTTAGCTCCATGTTCATTAATGTTGAATAATGTTATTCTGTTGTTTTGGGTTTGCACCAATGTAACATGGCTCCTTTAGAGAGCAATGCACATCTTCCAAAGGTCGTGCGATGAACACGTATAATTTGTAATCGTAATTCATGAAATTTCATCTCAGATTGGTTTTGATTTGCATGCAATAAAAAATATGTATAAGGTTCATGCTAAAGTAGAACTCTTTGCCTGAAAGTCAAATCTGTTGATCCATTTGATTCTCGAGTAGTTATTTTTCAATGTTAATCTTTACCTTATAAAAGGTATGGTCCATATTTCCATATTCTAATGAATGTGGCAAGTGATGATATATGTGAATAGTTATTTTTGAACAACAATAGGCTGATAGTAAATGTAGATCTAATTCCTAGGAACCTCAATGGTTTAGGCTTTTGGTTCTTTTTCTCTATGGGGTTGGAACATGTGTGCCACCATTTTGAGGAAGTTATGATCATTGACTACTCTAAACTTGGTTTTGTAACAAGGAAAATGTATTGTATTAGTTTCTTATGAAGGCATTTATTGGCCTATAAATTTAAGTTGTAATGTTATTGTATTTTATTGTAAGTTGCAACTACGTAAAGGAAATGTTATAGCAAATAGTAGGCGTGCATAGACATAAAAATCACATAAAATAGAAACACGCAATCAGAACACAATTTTTCACCAAAATATGCGTTGTTGAGTCATTTTATTAATAAGAATGGGTGTACAAGAAACGTGTTGGAAAGAGTGCACCTGGGCTTGCTCTATGCAAGCTAGCAAAGCCACAAATGTAGTACAGGCCACCCTTCTTCCTTCAATTACTGTGCTTCCCTATTTCTGCACTGGAACTACTTAGAAATATGTTGCTACATGAATAAATATGTTGTTAGGTCCCTCTCCACTACTCAGAAAATTCTGGGAGATTAATCCCAGCCTCCCTACACAATACCCAGAAAAACCCACAAAGGGTTTGGCCAAAGCTTGACCCCGAAAATTCAGCCCTCTTTTGCTAGAGTGACTCTACTATTGGGAAGAACATTCCTCTTGTGAAATTTGTTGGTAAAGGCTCCCAAAATGACTGTAATCCTTGTAAAAAAAATGACTGTAATTTATGTAAAAAAATGAGATATTTTTTTCTATTTTTTTTTCTATTTGATGAATCATAAGATGCTCAACTCGTGCATTTGTTCCAAAACAAAATCACAATCAGAGAATACACAACGTTTGGATGGGTCACCCCATACATGCGGTGAGAGATGGAATGCTAAAATCCCTAAGGGTACTTTGGCAACTTTGTATATGGATTAACTTAGAGAGAACCATACCCAAGATGAATCGTAAGATGTTCAACTCATGCATTTGTTCCAAAAGGAAATCACAATCAAAGAATACACTAGAAGTTCAAGTCTTAGAATCAAAGGTCAGACTCTCTACAAAACTGGACAAATATCTACATGTCAAATATCTTTTATTTTAAGTTGCAACTATGTAATATCCCTAAGGAAATGTTACAAAAAATAGTAGGCGTGCATAGACATAAAAATCACATAAAACATAAACACACAATCAGAACACAAGTTGTCACCAAAATCTGTGTTGTTGAGTCATTTTATTAATAAGAATGGGTGTACAAGAAACATGTTGGAAAGAGTGTGCCTGGGCTTGCTCTATGCAATCTAGAAAAGCCACAAATTTAGTACAGGCCACCCTTCTTCCTTCAATCATTGTGCTTCCCTAGTTCTGCACTGGAAATGCCTAGAAATATGTTGCTACCTGAATAGATGTGCTGCTAGGTCCCTCTCCACTGCTTAGAAAATCCTGAGAAATTAATCCCAACCTCCCTACACAATACCTAGAAAAACCCACAAAGGGTTTGGCCAAAGCTTGACCCCGGAAATTCAACCCTCTTTTGCTAGAGTGGCTCTACTGCTGGGAAGAACGTTCCTCTTGTGAATTTTGTTGGTAAAGGCTCCCAAAATGACTGTAATCCTTGTAAAAAAAATGACTATAATTTATGTAAAAAATTAGATATTTTTTTCTATTTTTTTTGAATCATAAGATGCTCAACTCATGCATTTGTTCCAAAACAAAATCACAATCAAAGAATACAAAACATTTGGATGGGTCACCCCATACATGCAGTGAGAGATGGAATGCTAAAATCCCTAAGGGTACTTTGGCAAATTTGTATATGGATTAGCTTAAAGAGAACCATACCCAAGATGAATTGTAAGATGTTCAACTCATGCATTTGTTCCAAAAGGAAATCACAATCAAAGAATACACTAGAAGTTTCAAGTCTTAGATTCAAAGGTCAAACTCTCTGCAAAACTGGACAAATATCTACATGTCAAATCCAAGGTTGAAAATCCAAACTAAGATAAGAATGTTTGAACCTAACTCTTTGTAAAAGTATGTTATTGTAGCTAGAAGAGAAAAATGGTCATGATGAAGCTATAAAGAAAAATATATTTGGATCTACTAAAAGGGGTTATGCATATGAAAGGAAATCCAAGGGTGGAAAGTCTTAAATGTCACAAATTAGAAACCCTAGCTCACTACCTGTCCTAAAAACCCTACCATAAATGCCTCCATATGTAGTTTGAGGGACATATTTGCAACCCTCAACCACCAAAAGGCTTGTGTAACAACAAAATATATTTTATTCACATACACATTGCATATAATAAGAGTGTTGCATCTTCAAGCTTCCTGTAGGCTTTAGCTATTGCAAGGTGTCTGGGAACTACTTCTCAAATCTTTAATGGCTGCTACAAGGGGTATTCTCCATGTATGCTCCAATGATAAAGGTTAACATCAGCAACTAGTAAGTGTCTCTAAGACTCTTCATGTCACCCAAACAGTCTTCTACACGGCTACTCCATGAGGGCTTAAACAATGCTCATTCTACATAGATAATCCCTTCAAGACTACCTTCAATGGTTCTGCAACACAGTTGCCTCAAAAAGTGCACAACAATCCTCAGAGTATCCTTAAGTGTCCTTCATTATACTTTTCAAAGTCAGCTCCATAAAACCTGCTTTCAAATGATCCCAAAATATGCCAGAGGTTCTTTCAATCCAAAAAAGGGGCCTTCCTTAAATGGATGCCCATTTTTTTATTACTTTCTTGTTTCTCCTATAAAATTCCTTTTTGTATTTTTAAAGGCATCTTATAATCCCCTTTTGATAGCATAAAAGGCCCTGCAAGGCTTAGGTATTCATTGAGATGTTGTAGGAATGCATGTCTAACTCTCATAGAAGAAAATAGATGCACCTATACATTCTTCATCTATACACCTAAGGTATATTAGGGATTTTCATCAATTATCAAAGGCTTAATGATTAGCAATGCCTAGGACTTGACATAAATTACCCAGGGCTGAAGTATTTTCCATGCATCTAGGGTTTCATTGTTAGGGCTTCTTCCATATGTGATCTTGTTTCTTCTTCATAGACCTAGGGCACCTTCTATATATGTTCATCCATCAATTATCTAGGGCTTCTTCATCTTCAAAAATTCTAGGGCCACATTAATGCACTTGGTACCTAGGGTTTGTTCTTAGGGTTTCAATCATTGTCTTTAATATGCCTAGGGTTGGCTTCAGCAATACACCTATGGTTTGTCATCATATTGACATCAATGAAAACTTTATCCAATAGAATCCATTACCCGTGAACTAATTTTTGGAAGATGGTCTTTGATATAAAATCAATCTCATATTATTTGTATAAAATCTTGTAAGACCAAACCTTTAGCTTGGAAATCTATTTAAACTATGTATTTGAAGAAGACCACTGAATACAAATGGAGCCAATACTGAGTGCAGGAGGAGATACAGGTTCTTGAATAAATCCATCTTCATTCTCTCCATATTCAATCTTGAATCCTGAAAAAAAATTGTTTAATTTATGGTGATCTTCTATGGAGATAGGATTTTGAAACGGTTTAATGTTAATTTTGTGTAAGATCAACATTTTCCCACTCATGTATTGGATTTTTGTTTGTATAACCGGATTTGGTCACAAATTATAACCCAAGAGGAAGGGGGTTCACCATACTGTTGTGCTTTTCAGAGATAAAAAAAAAGAGAAAAATGAATCAGCTCAAGTTAGTCAATGGGTGACATTTTGTTTCAAAAAATCTAGACTCATTCAAATTAACCTCTGTTGGGCATGTGTCAAAATATGCACAAATGGATTCAATACTGTGTGCAGGAGGAGGTATAGGTTCTTGAATAAAGCCATCTTCATTCTCTCCATATTCAATCTTGAATCCTGAAAAAAATTGTTTAATTTATGGTGATCTTCTATGGAGATAGGATTTTGAAATGATTTAATGTTAATTCTGTGTAAGGTCAACAGTTTCCCACTAATGTACTAGATTTTTGTTTGCATAATAGTATTTGGTCACAAATTATAACCCAAGAGGAAGGGGGTTCACCATAATGTTGTGTTTTTCAGAGATAAAAAAAGAGAAAAATGAGTAAGCTCAAGTTAGCCAATGGGTGACACTTTGTTTCAAAAAAATTAGACTCATTCAAATTAACCTTTGTTGGGCATGTGTCAAAATATGTGTATGTCTTTATATTTTGTGCTTGGTGAGTTTTTCCCAATTTCTTCCTGATTCACAACCCATTAATGGCTACAGATGTTTTCATGGTCAAGACTCAAAGCAGAAAACGAATCATTTTACTTTTGTCCACATTGATCCATCTTTATACCAAAGTGCCCATATTCTACCAAAGAATCTCTTTTACTAATGCCGCAATAAGAAGGAAGTTGTCAAGGTGCCACTCGGTTGTTTCCTGAATCTTCTCATGTGCATGATTTTCTGTACTAAATTTAGCACTGGTCCTTTATTTTCTCATGCATCATGCTTACTTAATTTTCCTTTTTTGATTTGTTGTTAAATTATACCAAAATAAACCCAGATGCAGTTTGGGAGATCCATCAAATCTCTGTGTTTGTATAGTTGTAGTCTTAATGTCTAAGAAAACTATTTCATTCATTCTGTTCAAAATAATGGAGGCCTCAACTCTGCAACTTCTGAAAGCATATCATAGTTGGGTTGGGGTTTTACTTGCATGACAAATTGAGGTTTGCCTGTTTTATTCTGTAGAAAATCATGTTTGCATAATAGGATTTGGTCACAAATTACAACCCAAGAGGAAGGGGGTTCACCATACTGTTGTGTTTTTCATAGATAAAAAAAGAGAAAAATGAGTAAGCTCAAGTTAGCCAACGGGTGACACTTTGTTTCACAAAAGCTAGACTCATTCAAATTAACCTTTGTTGGGCATGTGTCAAAATATGTGTATGTATTTATATTTTGTACTTGTTGAGTTTTTCCCAATTTATTCCTGATTCACAACCCATTAATGCCTACATATTTTTTCATGGTCAAGACTCAAAGCAGAAAAAGAATCATTTTAATTTTGTCCACATTGATCCATATTTATACCGAAGTTCCCATATTATACCAAAGAATATCTTTTACTAATGCCGCAATAAGAAGGAAGTTGTCAAGATGCCACTCAGTTGTTTCTTGAATCTTCTTGTGTGCATGATTTTCTGTACTAAATTTAGCACTAGCCCTTAATTTTCTCATGCATCATGCTTACTTAATTTTCCTTTTTTTTATTTTTTGTTAAATTATACCAAAACAAACCTAGATGCAGTTTGGGAGATCCATCAAATCTCTGTGTTTGTATAGTTGTTGTCTTAATGTCTAAGAAAACTATTACATTCATTCTATTGAAAATCATGGAGGCCTCAACTCTGCAACTTCTGAAAGCATATCACAATTGGGTTGGGGTTTTATTTGCATGACAAATAGGTTTTCCTGTTTTATTCTGCAGAAAATCATGTTTGCATAACAGGATTTGGTCACAAATTATAACCCAAGAGGAAGGGGGTTCACCATACTGTTGTGTTTTTCAGAGATAAAAAGAGCAAAATGAGTAAGCTCAAGTTAGTCAATGGGTGACACCTTGTTTCACAAAATCTAGATTCATTCAAATTAACCTTTGTTGGGCATGTGTCAAAATATGTGTATGTCTTTATATTTTGTACTTGCTGAGTTTTTCCCAATTTATTCCTGATTCACAACCCATTAATGGCTACAGATGTTTTCATGGTCAAGGCTCAAAGCGGAAAAAGAATCATTTTACTTTTGTCCACATTGATCCATCTTCATACCGAAGTGCCCATATTCTACCAAAGAATCTCTTTTACTAATTCTGCAATAAGAAGGAAGTTGTCAAGGTGCCACTCGGCTGTTTCCTAAATCTTCTCATGTGCATGATTTTCTGTACTAAATTTAGCACTGGCCCTTAATTTTCTCATGCATCATGCTTGTCAACTCCAAGCCCTGTGACTATAATGCAGATTATTAAATAATCAGATAAGGAATAAATTGGGAATAACTCAGCAAGTACAAAATATAAATACATACACATATTTTGACGCATGCCCAACAGAGGTTAATTTGAATGAGTCTAGATTTTGTGAAACAAAGTGTCACCATTGGATCGACTTCAGGGACAAAGTATTGCTGAGATTACTATTCTCATTTTTAGATGGATGTGTGGGAAATAGATAGAATATATTTTTGTCCCAAGAATTCTTCATGGATATTTCTAAGATAGCAGCTTCTCCTAACTTTTCTGTATACCCAAGGAGGTATATAATGTAATTTTTTTTCCTCAAGAATCAATATTGTCTAAAGGCTTCTATGGAAACTTTTGTTGATGTTTTGGTCAACCATGGAAACATTGGTAAAAGTCTTGTTTTGCTTTCAAAATTCAGTAATAAACTTGGTTGAATCACATGGGCAGCCCACAAGTACATAAATGAAGTGCTATGGTGTTCTTTTGCTTGAATTTTTTATTGTAGAAGCTGGATACTAAAATTTTTAAGTTGATGTCCTTATTCCAATTGTTGTTGATATATAGGCATCTCAATTTTATCTCAGTGGACAAGGCACTCTTAAGTACACACCTGTGCATTTGATTTGTTGATGTTTGGAGGGATGGTTTTGTTTTCCAATACATGATGCAATATAAAATAGCTTGAAGTATATCTTTGTTGTTATTAAGGAAAATTCATTTGATGAACACTTAACTTAACGATGTTTCTTGAATTGATAATTATATTATAATATTTATTTTTTATTTATATTTTTAAATTTTTTTAATTTGTGCCACAGCACATCCTTGGTGCATAACATCTCAATATTCTAGGGATGAAAACACTTGTTTTGGTTAACACTTATCTAAGAGTAGTGTTAAGCCATTTTTCAAGGTTGATGTTGATGCAAGCCCACTTGTATCTGTCATTTGGGTTGGGACAACAGATGAAATATGTCCCTGGTTTAGTGATATGAGTTGTTGGAGGCCACCATCATGTTTTTCATCCCTATCATCAACGAAGATAATTTGTGCTTGATATTCCCATGAAGCCTAATTCATAGATATGGTATGGATGAGTTATCGTGCATTATGAATCTAACTGTTATGGACCCAAGGACTGCACTGACATGCTAAGTACAATGCCCAAGCCCAAACCAACCAATTCCATCAACATAAAACTGATATCTCTGTAACAACATGTTAATTTAGAGCACTGGTTTAAATTATATGTTAACTTAAACTTATCATAACAAACACTAAATTTAGGTGCCAATGATTGTTTTCCTAGTCAATCATTTATCAGAAGCTGTGTTTTAGAGTAGTGGCTAGGGTTCTACTTTACAAGATGTGTGATTGAAATGGATCTCATTTCATTACCACAAAATTTTCCCCTAAGCAAAGAAACATAGACCATTAACAAAGCACAAAGAAAAAGTGTGCAAACTAGTGTGTAATGTATAGCTTGGATTTGAAATGTGTTAATTCCAGTTAAGTCTCATAGATATAGCAGATCTAGAAAAATTATATCATACTACTGTAGAAACACATAAGAATTTAAAGTCCGTACATTTTCCTGTGGGATTTGAATATTTACATTTACACGATAACAATGATTGAAACAATCAAAATTTCACATCTATCCCATCACATTTTGAAGGGAGGGAGCAATGCACGAATGTTGCAAAACTACTAGAAAAAAACCAATTATCTAAATTATCTGGTGATGAGAGTTTTTTTCATCTTTCAAAAACGTGTTACTTGATGCATTCTCTGTGGTTGTATTACAACTGAGTATCCTTCAATAGTGCATGTTTATTGTGATTGTGGTGTGACAATAAACTGTTCAAAACAAGATCCCAGATCAGAACTAACTGTGTCTTGATTATCTTTTATGTGTACTAATTCTCATTCCACCATGTCTAAAATCTGTTCCTGTCAAAATTCGGATCATGCGTGTATCGATACGCCTATTGAATGATAAATAAATTACTGTTTTGGGTGGGTTGCTAGAGAGTACCCCTCTTCTTGAAACCATGAAAATCCAAATACCACCACATCAATTTAGTAACCAAGAAAGGTGCATATAGTTTTTAGAAAAAGTGCTGACCTTGAGAAGAGCTTCCTCTCAAGTAAGAATACGTGTTACAGATAATGAAGGAAGAGTATTTCAATTGGTTTGAACAGGTGGGGTAACACTAATAAATGTGCCCAATGCTAAAAGCAGGTCCTAAATAGAAGTTCTTCCAATGGCCTGATGAAGAGCTCCAATTAATGTTTATTGCTCTTCCCTCCTCTGCAAAAACAGAGGAATAATATAAACTACCGACTCAGGTTTTGAAGGTTCAAGGTAACTTTGTGATGGCGGTACGAACCCAAGCCAAGTTGGGGGAACTATGCCATGGCAGTACAAACCCAAGCCAATGCAGCTTGAAGCATTGGACTATGGCAGTAAGAAAGTCCATAGCATTTTGTGTTCTGCTTATTTTTACCTCCAACCACAAAGACATGGAAAGAGAAAATCTCTCACTTGTGGAATTGTTCTTTTCTTCTGGGTAGCTTGTGGACTTGTCAATCTGCAAGCAGAGCCTGGATATGTCAATCTGTTGGAGTTTCTAGAGAAAGAACGTAGACACTCTAAGCTTGGATCTGGATTTGGTGCTTCGAGGAAAAAAAGATCAGTTTGAGTGCCACTGAAGTGAATGGCAATAGAGGGAGACAAAGATGGAATGGAAACGGAGACGACCATCGAAGGAAGGGGTCAATGTGCTTCCAGAGGATTAAAAAAATAGATTCCGAAAAGTCCAATTTGTAGCATCTATAGATTATGCCTATTTTTTTTATTTGACAACATGGTAGACCTAGATTGGATGTCTTTCTCTCTCATCTCAAAAACATCTCCCCTCATATTCAATTTACCATGGGAATTGAATCTAATAAATCTCTTTCCTTTTTAGATGTTCTTGACACCTAGCTTCCTAATGGTTCCCTAACCCATCACGTTTAAAGAAAAAATACTCACTTATCATTATCTTCGTGCCCATTCTCACCACCACTCATCCAAAAAATTGGCGTTCTTAAAACCCTCATCTCTCAGGCCCTTAAAACCTGCCCTCAAAGAAAACCCGCCTATTTGAAGCCTTTAGAGCTAATGGCTATTCCTCTTCTCAGATCAATAAATATTTCAAGACTCTCTCCTCCTCAAGGTCAAGCTTCTCTACCCTGCATAAAAGGGTCTACTAACATTATAGCAAAAATCCTACCAAAAATGAATGTTAAGGCCATTTTTAAATCTCATAAAACTTTAAAGCAGATGTTCTGATAAGCGAAAAATAAGTCTAACCCCATGTTGAATTCATAGGTTTACCAAATCCTCTGTTCATGTGGAAAATCATACACTGGCCAAACTCAATGTCCCTTCAAAGCTCGAATTAAAGAAAATATTTCTAACATCAATCATTTGGACGATAAACGAAGTGTGCCATAACCTAGAATTCTTTCAATTCAAAACATTTGATCTGCTTTAATCAAACCAAAATTCTAGCCTCGATTCCATTTTACAACTTTAGAATCAATAGAGAGACCCTTGAAATTGAGAAGCACCTGAAAAAATTTAATAGAGAAGATGGTTGTAAATTAAGTAAATTAAGTCATTAAGTTATCCACTCATTAGTTTAATTTTCTTTATGCATCATTGGTTTTCAATTTTAATTTTTTTTTTCATTCTTTCTTTCAATTTCAGGGTTGATTTGATTCTCTTCCTCTAGATTATTAATAGTATCCTCACATTTCTTTTAATTCTAATCTTTCCCTTTAATTAATTAATCATTTATTTAAATATTCAGGATTGAATCTTGTGTTGAGATTTTGTATATATTAATTTGGCTAAAATCTCACGGATAATGCCAACAATAGGATTTGTTCCTAAACTAATTGCATCAAATCCCGATGAGGAGATATTCTATCCTATTTTGTTGCGATAGAATTAATTATTCAGTTTCTTCTCTCATCTATAAATTGTAAGCCTGTAGAGGCAAATGAGTGTGAGGTGTGAGGAAGAGGAAGTGGAGATGAGCAAATCTGTTGTTGTAATCTCCTGTTGAGTAATAAGATTGCCGATACCTCTGTTTGGTGGATGTAGCCCAGATTGGTTGGGTGAACCACAGTAATTCTTGTCTATATTTTTAATTGTTGTGTGTGTGATTATTCATAGTTTTCCGATGTGTATTCTCTACAATTGGTATCAGAGCGATTTTTAGAGATCTATTTAGCTAGTTAATATTTTTGATTTGCTGGAAATTGACCTAGGATATTTTGTTGCATGGCTTTGTCAACCATGATCCATTTGGATTGATGCCTTTTGTGATCAGGAGGCCATTATCTTCGCTCACGGCAGAGGGAGCCTTTTTTAAAATTTTGGCCTCCTGCTACTTCGAAGAATGTTGGTGTGGCGCTTTGTAAGTGCTATTAGCAGTTGCATTGATTAAGGGTAGATTTTTTCTTGCCTCCTTCCGCAAGATTTTCGAATTCATATCTGAACGTTTTTCACAAGAGTGCTTTGCTGAAACAGCTTCGATTTTTTTTGGGAACAAAGTTGCGAGCTGGAGTTGGAAGTAGTCCATAACCTGTAAGCCGTGAGCTATTGCTGGACCAATGAGGATGCCATGTGCGCAGAGAGAGCGTATTTCTGAAGTGTAGAAACGTGGAGCCTGTGTGCAGAGAAATATATGGCAAATGTGCGATCAATTAACCTGTGCCGACTGAGTAGGACGAGTCTCAATTAACCAAGGAACTACATCGTTATGAGCTGTAGGTTTGTCGGCGCCGGGCTGGAGACATTGTTGCAATGGATTGTTTAATTGCAAGAGGAGCGGATTCATATTTGGAGTATCTTCTCCTGCGAGCAGACTGTTGATACGATCGCTGCAATCAAAAGCAATGTCAATGCTTGTGCTGGGTAGAAGCCCTGCCAACGTGCCTACGGCGAGGATGATTCCGAGTGATGTTTTTCATGGCTAACTCAAGGAAAAATATTCATTTATGTGCGGTTGAATGTTTTGTGGAGGCTGCGAAAGTGACTTCTACCGCATTGTTAAAACAATTTTCGATTTGCTAAAACAGTTTTTGATTTGTAGGCGAAAATGGTGCTCAGGTGAATTCGAAGTTATCGAGTTTGTTGTGAAGGTTTTATGTGCACAATATGATATATCAACTGTTTTTTTTTGTGGTTATCAAGTTCGATTTGATGTTTTGAGGAATTGAGTGAATTCAATTTTTTTTTTTAAAGTTGAGTTAAGTAGCAGTCAGAATTTTGTTTTTTTTGTTTTTTGTTTTTAAATTCCCATATTCATATTTGAATTTGATGCACTGCAAATATATGTGTGTAATATTAATCATAGTGTTGTGCGAGAAGGAGTTAAATTGAATATGTCAAAAACTCAAAGTGCTCGGTTTGAGATCGAGAAGTTTAATGGGAGGAATAACTTCGAAATCTTGAAAGTCAAGATGCATGATTTACTCGTACAATAAGGTGTGGCAAAGACACTTTTGTGAAAATCCAAACAACTTTTCGCCATGACAGATGACGAATGGAGTGACATCAATGACAGAGCACTAAGCGACATACGATTGTGTTTGGCGGATGATGTTTTATTTAACATCGTGTCAGAGAAAATAGCCACTGGTCTATGGAAAAAGCTAGAAAAAATGTACATGACTAAATCCTTAACCAACAGGATTCTTCTGAAAAGACATTTGTACAGCTTGCGCATGAAGGAAGGTATGAAAATAACTGATCATTTGAATACCTTTAATACTCTCTTGGTGCAGTTAGATAGCATAGAAGTAAAATTTGATTCAGAAGATAAAGTTGTAACTTTATTATGCTCGTTGCTTGAGTCATGGAATCATTTTGTTACTTCTATAAGTCTTAGTTCATCAGAAACCCTTGAATTTGATGATGTTGTTGGAGCTATGCTATCTGAAGAAACCAGGAAAAGGTCAAATTTAGAAACCTCTACATCAGAAGCAATGATGGTTAGAGGTCGATCTAAAGAAAAACGCTTCAGTCAGAAAAAAAAAATAAAAAAAAAAATAAAAAAAAAAAAAATCGAAAGGGAAGAAGAGTAAGCTAAAATGTTGGTTTTGTGCAAATCGGGACATTTGAAGAAGGACTATTGGAAGAGACAGCAAACATCCAAAGGAGACTCTTCAACAGACAATAAAGAGGCAAACACAATAGATACAGGTTCAGGTTCGGCATCTGGTTCAGGTATGAGTGATGAAGTGTTATCAGTTAATTTGTCAAATCATGATCAACATTGGTTGTTAGATTCTGGTGCATCCAATCACATGTGCATTCATAAAGAGTGGTTTAAATCTTATAAATCAATTAATGATGGAGTAGTTTACATGGGCAATGATGTCTCATGTAATGTTGTGGGAATTGGAAGCATCCAGATTAAAATGTTTGATGGGACAAATAAAATCTTAACTGATGTAAGACATGTGCTTGAACTCAGAAAAAATCTTATTTCTCTAGGAGTGTTAGACACAAATGGATATAAAACTTTTATTCAAGGTGGAGTAATGAAAATTTACAAAGGAATCTTATTAGTAATGAAAGCAAAGAAGATTGGAAATATTTTTCAGTTAGAAGGAAGAACAGAGTCATATCATGTTTCAACTATATCTAAAAATGACAGTGATTCTATTCGACTATGGCATCAACGGTTGGGCCATATGAGCGAAAGAGGATTAAAAATTTTATCTGATCGTATGTTACTTCCTAGTTTAAAATCTTCTAAGTTAGATTTCTGCAAACATTGTATATATGGGAAACAAAGAAAGCATAAATTTAAAACTGGAAAACATACTAGTAAAGGAATCCTTGATTATATCCATTCTGATGTTTGGGGTCCATCTCCTACAACCTCATATGGAGGATCATCATATTTTGTATCTTTTATAGATGATTTCTCTAGAAAATTATGGGTCTACAAAGTTAAAAAGAAAGTTTGATGTATTCACAGTTTTCAAGCAGTTTAGAGCATTAGTAGAGAACATCACTGGAAGAACCATTAAATGTTTAAGAACTAAAAATGGTGGTGAGATTACTTCAAAGGAATTTGATAATTATTGCAAGGAAGTTAGGATCAAAAGACATAGAACAACTATTTATACTCCTCAGCAAAATGGAGTTGTTGAATGCATGAACAAGACTCTCTTAGAAAGAGCAAGAAGTATGCTAAGTAACACCATTTTGCAGAAGGAATTATGGATAGAAGCAACTTATCTACGGCTTTCTATTTGATAAATTGATCACCATCAACTGCAATAGGATGCAAAATTCCTCAAGAGGTATGGAAAGGTCATCCTTGTGATTATTCTAAACTGAAAGTTTTTGGTTGTGATGCATATGTACTAATTCCGAAACATCAGCGTTCTAAATTAGATCCTAAATCAAAAAGATATATCTTTGTTGGATATGGTAATGGAATTAAGGGATACAGGTTGTGGGATCCTACTACTCAAAAGATCATCATTAACAGAGATGTTAGATTCAATGAATTTTCACTTGATAATCCAGATGTAGATATTAAATTGAAACAGGAAAATGTACCTAAGTTTCAACATATTCAGTTTGAAACCAGTTCAAATACTGATGATAGCAGAGATGAACAAGTTTCAGATGAAGATCATGAAGAAGTTCCTACAGATAATAATCAGCAAATTGTGGAAGAACCAAAAACATCTTTAAGAACGTCCACGAGAATCAGACATCCTCCTAAAAGGTATGATGATTATGTTACTTCAGTTTCTGTAATCGCTAATGACGATGAACCTTTATGCTATCAGGAAGTTGTAGAAGGTTCTAACAGTGTTAAGTGGAAAGAAGCTATGAAGGATGAGATGAAGGCATTAGACAAGAATTCCACATGGGACCTGGTTGAACTTCCTAAAGATAGAAAAATTGTAGGATGTAAATGGGTCTAAAAATTGAAAAGGGGTGTTGATGATAAAGGAGATAGGTACAAAGTGAGACTGGTCGCGAAAGGTTTTTCTCAGAAAGCAGGAATTGACTTTCATGAAATATTTTCACCAGTTGTTAAAATTGTTTCAATTCAGATTGTCTTAGCATTAGTCACTTTACTTGATTTAGAATTACAACAACTAGATGTTAAGACTGCATTCTTACATGGATGTTTAGATAAAGAGATTTATATGGAACAACCTGAAGGGTTTGTTCAAAATTGCAACAAGAAATTTCTCTGCAGGCTCAAGAAATCATTGTATCGTCTGAAGTAATCGCCTCGACAATGATACAAGAAATTTGATTCTTTCATGATGAGCCAAAATTATATAAGGAGTGAATATGATCATTGTGTTTACTTTAAGAAATTAAGTAATGGCTTATTCATTATCTTAGTGTTATATGTTGACGATATGCTTTTAGCAAGCAAAAGCATAAATGAAATCAACAAGTTAAAGGCTCAAATGGCTAGGACGTTTGATATGAAAGATCTAGGAGTAGCAAGACAAATTTTGGGCATGGAGATTTTCGAGACAGGAGCAATGTTAAGCTGTGGTTATCACAACAGAAGTATATTGAGAAAATACTCTTAAGGTTTGGAATGAACAATGTGAAGCCAGTTTCAGTCCCTTTAGCTTCCCATTTTAAGCTTTCTTCAAGTATATGTCCTAACAAAAATGAAGAAAAGGAATATATGTCTCGAACACCTTATGCTAATGCAGTAGGAACTTTGATGTATGTGATGGTATGTACACGACCAGATATTTCACATGCATTTGGGGTTGTCAGTAGGTATATGGCAAATCCAGGGAAAGAACACTGGGCAGCAGTGAAATGGGTGCTTCGGTATTTGAGAGGCACAAGTGATTATTGTATCACTTATAACAGAAGTAGTGAATTTGTTTGCAGATGTGTTGATTCCGATTTTGCACGTGATTTGGATAAGAGAAGGTCAACTTCAGGATATGTCTTTACTCTTGCAGGCAGAGCTAATAGTTGGATGTCAAAGCTACAAAACATTGTTTTATCCACTACACAAGCAGAATACATAGCTGCTTCACATGCTTGCAAAGAAGCAGTTTGGTTGAAAGGTTTGTTTGGTGAGTTTGGCAGGTTGCAGGACAACATTAAGTTATTTTGTGATAGTCAAAGTGCAATTCATTTGGCTAAAAATCCTGCCTATCATAGTAAATCAAAGCATATACCTATAAAGTACCATTTTGTAAGACAGGTTATCACTGAACGGGGAGTCTCTCTTGAAAAAGTGCATACAAAATAAAACTGTGCAGATTCACGAAACCAGTGTTATTAGAGAAGCTATGATGGTGTCTGGCTTCTCTTGGCTTGCAGAAAAAATGAAAAGAATAAACAAAAACGAGGTATCAAGCTAATTGTTGTCAAGGTGGAGATTGTTAAGATTTTGTATATATTAATTTGGCTAAAATCTCATGGATAATGCCAACAAAAGGATTTGTTCCTAAACTGATTGCATCAAATCCTGATGAGGAGATATTCTATCCTATTTTGTTGTGATATAATTAATTATTCAGTTTCTTCTCTCATATATAAATTGTAAGCTTGTAGAGGCAAATGAGTGTGAGGTGTGAGGAAGAGGAAGTGCAGATGAGCAAATCTGCTATTGTAATCTCCTGTGAGTAATAAGATTGCTGATACCTCTGTTTGGTGGATGTAGTCCAAATTGCTTGAGTGAACCACGTTGCTTGGGTGAACCACGTTAATTCTTATCTCTATTTTTAATTGCTATGTGTGTGGTTATTCATACTTTTCCGCTGTGTATTCTCTACATCTTGTTTTTAACTTCTAATTATTATTATTTTCAACACAGTCTTCATTTCCTTTTAATTATCTATTTATTTATTTATTTATTTATTTATTTAAATATGTTGATTTAATCTTTTCATTTAACACGTAATTATTTCATTCTAATTTAATTTCACTAATTTATTTTATTATTTAAAATCTAAATTAATATTTTAATGTTATTTTATTATGTTAATATTATCTAATACCTAATTCAAAACTTCCTTCTATAAAGGAATTCAAAGCACTCATTTGTAATCATTCAAGATTAGAGTATCCATTAAAAACATTAAATAGGATTAAAAAATTTCCATAATTTTATCCAAAAAATTTCTATCGCTATATTATAAAATATATAAAGGAAATTAATAAAATTATCATACAATATACTTTTAATATAATTTATTTAAAAAAAAAAAAAAAATCACTTTTAAGATATATAACATGAATATTTTCTAATGATTTTCAATAAATATTTAAATATATATATTTTTGAATTAAATCAAATTAAATTTAACTTTAAATTCTAACTCGGTGACTATTACCCAATATCCATAATCCTTTTATGGCAATCACAGATTCGTATTCCTTGGTATAGTGCACCGAGGGATGAAGCGATGAACTCGAAAAAATCCCTTGAAAGCAGGGATCCCGACAATCTTCACGCTAGTACTAAACGAAACCGGCTTGGATAAAAATGAATGGAGCAGTGTAATGGTGAAATGCTTTATCTTTTTAATTGAAATTTGGCAATGAAAATTTTTGAGAAATAATAGATTTTAAATATATAATGGATTCAGTGCTTTCAAAATTTTTGGAGCACTGAAATTGTGCATTCTAAGAAAACCCCCCCAAAATTCTGACAAATAAACTGACCAATATCACCAGAAAACTAAGCTAAGATCAATTATAAGTTCCAATCGTTCACCGTGTTGTCTACTCTTAACATCATGGAAACAAGATCATTGAGGAAGAAAAGAGCACTTTGAGGGTGTATTAATGATCTAGTTTCGTCTTTCAACTACAAGGAAAACAAGTCTAAGGGCCTATAAATTTGTGCAAAAATTGTTTTGAAACCTAGATGACTGCAAAAGATCTTGTGAACGAACGCTGCACACTGCTTCTAACTTATTACCCGCTTCCTTCTCCTCCGCTGCTTTGAATCTTCTGATAGAGAAGAAATGTGTGCCCCCGGTGCATTCCCAGCCTGAAATAAAAGAAAAAATGCGTGGAGAAATGTATTTTGGGGTGCGTTAATTTAAAGACTAAAGGTACCCATAACGTTACACGATCTCTTGGCAAATCCTCATTGATCTCTGCCAGCCATGCCTGTTACAGAAACGATGAAACCCACAAGAATCCAATCATGAAACCTTCACGGTGTTAAAATACCTTCGTCACAGGTTTCTTTTAATCTCCAATTGCTTAATAAATCTGGATTTAAGTTGGATCTTCTTCGATTTAACCATGAACATTAATCCACAAGCTGAAGTGCTCATCTTTGAAGTGTGCATTCTATCTCTTCCACTCAATGGAAATGTATGACAACAACCATCTAAAAGCCACAAATCAAGTAAGAAGACCAACTTCATTATGAAATCATAGCTCTTCTGTATATAATTTGTGCTTGATTTCAGCCCACGGAGATATTTACACCTATCATTGTAGCCTGAAATCTTTTCCCCGGAAAAAAATATGTTTTCCAGGGATGGAGGAACAGGGGAAAACAGGGGAGGAAACGCTTCCATTTCTCAGGATTTGCGACATGAACTTGTAATGTCGCGATTTGTCCTATTTTGCTTGTAATTGTGTGTGCACAAAGGGCATGAAGAGTTATTGACCGTACTTGGAAGAAGCCACCGATCAATGCAAAAAACGTCCTCCCCAATACACCCCAAACAGATTAACGATACTACTATCTATAAGATTCAAACGGTAAGCCTGCACCAAAGTAACCTCAAACAAGAAGATATAAATAACAGAAAATTTCCATAATATGGATTCAAGTATGACATGAAAGATTAGTCATGTTCTTGAACGAAATAGGTAGTAGATTGCAAATAGGACGTTGCAGAATCGCAAGTAGTTATTAAAGTCCCTTTCATATTGGGGAAGATTATTAGCTCTGTCAAACACTTCAAGGTAATTATCATTTCCAATACCAACCTTAGAGTACCAGCTTGAATCATATCCCTTGCTTCCTGCTTTCTTTGTTTTTTGGATTCTAAGGTAGGTGCCGGAAATAATAATTAACTTGGAAAAGCTAATAACGACACCTTGATACCCAGTTACCCACAAACAGATTCTGCAACGGCCGGTTCGCAATCGATTACCTAGTTCCTTGAAAACTGGTGCATCAATGGCCGCGGATCGTCTGATCGATGAGCAGGCCGCATGAATCGAAGATCAAGAACGCTATGTAGCTTTGCAAAAGGAAGAAAGAGGTTGATCAACTCCCACGCACTGCAACCATCAAGCATCTTGAACGAATGTTTTAATTAAAAAAATAATATCAAAATTTATGCAATATCAATTATCCATAAGTGCACCATGCAGTTATCCATGATAGTGCATGTTAACATTACATAAACTTGACGGTGAGTTTCTTGATTTACACTTCACTTGACGTTGTGTCTCGTCTAAATATATCATTAAGAATTGAGATTGTTTTATAGAAGAACGAGATGCTTCCGCAACTAATTTAATTTAATGAGAATCTCTGTATAACTGTTTGAGAAATTAGAATCTCGTTATGATTAAGTTGAGTTAGAGAAGAACTCTTCAGCAATTAATTTAATTTAATGCGAATCTCGTTATGTTAGAAACCTGTGTAGCCGCCTGAAAAACTCGTTATTTTCCAGTTGAGAAAGCTGTGTATAGCCGGAATATCGCGGTAATTATTGGAGATTTAGTCAATCTCGTCATTAATTAGTCGAAAAAGCTGCGTATGGGCGGAATTTCAGGCGAAATAGCGGATGATTATTTTTTTAATTAATATTATTAAATTTAATAACTCTTTATTAATAATGTGAAGAAACGTTTGTATTTCAATAGATTTAACCCTTTTCGACTGGCTGTTAGTATGATAATTTATTAGGTTGACCAAATGGTGTGTGTTAAAAAAAATCAGTCAAAACCTGAAACGCAAACTGATTTACCGCTCATCGATTTTTTAAAAATAGGGGAGCAAGAGCTATTGCCAAGCACCTGTCCACTCTAAAAGGGTGAGCATTGAGGGATTTGATTTAGCAAATCCATTTTGAGTAATTTACAAGATTAAAAAATGGTTAGTTTACTGATTTTTATTTATATTATTATTGAATAAATTTAGATGAGATAGTTATATAATTTTAATGTTTTTAAATAAATTAATAATATCTGGGTTTATATGGATTTGTTTAATATTTCAGATAAATTTTGAGGTATTTAGAGATATTTGAAGTCTGGTCTAAATCATCTTCCACCGGAGTTATTTATTATGTTTTAAATATAAGGCATGTTATTTATTATGTTTTAAATATAAGGCATGAATGTGTTTTTTTCTAATAATTTATAAATTTTGAAAAATAACATGTTAAATGTAAGATCTATACTCCCAAATTTTTCATATATCAAATTTTAGAAGTTCATTTTTTTGGTATGGAATCTAATTCTAATTAGAACTTGGTAACTTTTATTGTGATCATTGCTATCATCTTGGAGTAGTATGATAGAGTGTTCATCTTGTTCAAATTAGGTCTTGAGTGGTTGCTATTAACAGTGATGTTAATATTAATCCGGCCACGCAGTATGAATAATCCCGCAAGGAGGGCAGGCAAACCATTCAAAAGCTACAATGCAGGGAGGACACGCTCATTCAAACCCTCAAAATCACATGTATGGCATCCTCCAAAACACGAGTCCCTGCTGCCAAATCCAAGAAACACATGGCAATCCACAGGATTAATCTTACACCCGTGCAAAGCAATCGATGCCAACACACGGCTTACTTTATAAAATGTGCGGGGCATTCAACATATGCAATGTTAAATGTTCATATTTGGCTTTAGCAGAGTCCCAAAAATGGAAGAGCACCCACACCTTTATTATTGACAGTGGAGGATGTGTTAATGTCATGTATTATATATGAATTGTAGTCTAGATATTGTAATTCCTCTGCAGGACGAAAAACATTCTCGACTAGTTGGAGCAATTGAATAGATAAAAATAGGAAAGCCCTTTACAGATATTTGTACTGAATCTCATAATCCTATCTTTGTGATCGGATCTTCGGAGGATTCAACATATGGATAGGAAAAAGATGATGAATGATTTGAAAGGTGGAACTGGATGTGATTATGTGATGCAGAAGCATCCAACTGAAGAGCCACAGCTAGAAGTTGGCTACTTTCTGCTGGGTAGAAATTGAACTTTTATTTAGGTTTTTTTTTTATGTTTTTGTTTTGTTTAAAAAAAAAAAGTCAAAAGCAAGTTAACACAGCTATTGTAACTTTTGAATTAAAAAATAGTTAGGGTAAATTAGTTAAGGAGCAAGAATCAGTTTTAATAGACAGTTGGAAACTAAATGGCAGTTTCTCAGTTACCTGAGGGATTCGGGAAAGGTTTAGACGTACCCAAACCCCACCAAAAGTGGGTCTACCATCCGTAGAGAGGAGTATTATGAAAGTGAATCTATGTGTGTGTGAACAATATATATATATATATATATATATATAGAGAGAGAGAGAGAGAGAGAGAGAGAGATTCTAAATTAAAGAACAATTATTTTTCTGCATTTTTTAAATTTGACTGAGTATTGAAATGTGTCGAAGATCTTTCCATATCAGATAACAGAAATTGCAGGACCCAGAAAATATACAAGCAGGACAAAGCCATACGCTGGAGACAAAGAAGTGTAGGTATATCTAAAGTACATTGATAACATATTTTAATTCTATTCGTTTATTATTTTCATTTAAAAGTTTGCAACGAAATTCATAGTCGAATAAGCCTTATTTCAAGAGTCTGTAAATTAAATTTACAATTCAAGCAAGCAACACTGTAATAGCTTATTAAAATTAAAGATAGTACCGAAGAATGAGCCTGTAAGGGTTTCAAAACAAATTTATATAACCATTAGGGTTTATACCCTGCTTAACAAAAATCAAAGTGTATCCAAAATACGGAAAATAATACCAAACAATCGTTGCAAAGAAGACGGTGGAAAGAAACTGAAGACTACATTCTACATCAACTACAAGTTTCGAAATCCCTTTGTGAGTTTATGAAATTCCTAGCCGACTAAAAAAATAACAAAACACAGTTGCACATCAGAAGGGTCCTACCCCGTTTCACCAGGGATTTTCCAGACCACGGTGGCAGCTGAAGACAGCGTAGACCAGCACCTGCAACCACAAGCAAACAACCAAAATATTTATAAGGTATCAAGTGACAAGCAGAAAAGAGAAAGCGAAGACAAACTAAGAAGCAGTGTGTGGAACCGACTTACCTGTAGTGACGAGGACCAACAGAGAGGCAGAATGACCGCAAAAGAGAAGTACCATTTCCGCAGAACCACCGCGGACAGAACCTGCTAACCAAGGCACCAAAATGTCAGCAAGGTAACGATGAAGGTCATGAATGAAAAATAGAAAAAAATATTACTTGTGTTGTAGAAGTCGAGCCGCCCTGGAGACAAAGCGAACACCTGTTGGTTGCATAAAGAGAAGTCTCAAATTTCTGAAGATAGCAAACAAGAACTAAGAAAAAATAAACAAAAACAAAACCCCTACAATTACCAAAAGGGATGACGCACATGGTTGAGGATTGCATTAGTTTGCACGCAGCCATAGCAGGGTCGTAAGCTCCATTCAAAAATCACATAGGTTGCAGAGGTTTGTCTGCAGCTAAAGCAGGGTCAAAAACCCAAAATCACAATCTCAAAATTTGTGCAGGTTTGCAGGTGGCAGAAGGATCGAAACCCTCACCCAATTTTCCCTCTCCAACAAACCCTTGGGATGAAAAATAAAATGAGGGATAAACCCTAAGTTTATGACATTTAAACGTGTGGAGTTAAGCACTTGGTCAAAACCCACGATCGCATGGGCTGAGTGGATTGTAAAAGAGCGGATTTGAATCCATTTTATTATTTAATAAAATCTCTTGTTAAAATGCGTATTGATATAGTTTTAAAGTTTCGAATTTAATTCACTTACCTTGCGTCCCCACCAATTGTTGTTTCAGAGAAAATCTTTCTTCCTAAGTGGAGATGGAAGTAGGAAGAAGAGGTTGGGGAAGAGCTGCAAGGGAAGCAGTAGATGAAGGACTGCGAGAAGAAATTAGAATTTTGTCAGCACGTTTGGCAGCAGTGGAAGCACAAAGGTGTAGGGATCTTGAAGGTGAGATAATGGCACTGACGGATGGGTCAGAGGACGAGACACCAGAAATCAAACTGTTGAAATCAGTTTTGATGGTTAGCAGCAAGCCAAGACTAGAACTCTCTAATTATGATGGCAGTTTGTCCACAGAAGCATTGTTGGAGGGATAAGTGAGTTATACAAATACTTCGAGTATGAGGAAGTAAGTGAGGATAGAAAAATCAGGTTTGTTGTCACCAAGTGGGAAGGACACGCAGCACTGTGGTGAGACAATGTACAGGCAGAAAGGAGGATACTGAACAAGCCTTTGATCAAGGGATGGGACATGATTATTGCAAAGATGAAAAGCAAGTTCCTGCCTAAAGATTGCCAAATTTCTCTTTACAGACAAGTGAAAAATCTGAGATAGATAATGATGATTGTAAAGGAGTACACAGAAGAATTATATAAAGTGAACTTGAGTGCTGGGTATATTGAAGATACCCCTGAGAATACATCAAGATTTGTGAATGGGCTACGAATGGAAATATTAGATGAGATCAATATTCTTTTCCCTAAAAATATAGAGGAGGCATATCAATGTGCTTTGAAGGCGGAAGAAAAGATTACCAGGAAGCAGAATGCAAAGAGGGGATGTGGTTCCAGCAGAGGTAAAACTGCCAGCAAGTGAAGAAGGGAGAAGTTCAAAGACTTCAAAACAAACTAAGAGAGACGGTAGCACTACAGGCAGAAGTCCATGCCAATGTGGAAGAGGTAATGGCAGAGGCAGAGGAAATTCCTACCAGTGTTACAAGTGTCACAAGTGGGGGCACAAGTCTTTTGAATGTCTTGAAGGTGAGCAGGCTAGACAACAGGGTGCATATGTTTCTCAACCAGTTGAGTTGGAGAAGAATTGAATGCTTCTACACCTAATTTAATTTGATGGTAATCTATGTATAACTGTTTGAGAAATTAGAATCTCGTTATGATTAAGTTGAGTTAGAGAAGAACTCTTCAGCAATTAATTTAATTTAATGTGAATCTTGTTATGTTAGAAACCTGTGTAGCCGCCTGAAAAACTCGTTATTTTCCAGTTGAGAAAGTTGTGTATAGCCGGAATATCGCGGTAATTATTGAAGATTTAGTCAATCTCGTCATTAATTAGTCCAGAAAGTTGTGTATGGCCAAAATTTCAGGGCAATTATTAAATTTAATAACTCTAGATTAATAATGTGAAGAAACGTTTGTATTTCAATAGATTTAACCCTTTTCGGCTGGCTGTTAGTATGATAATTTATTAGGTTGACCAAATGTTGTGTGTTAAAAAAATCAGTCAAAACCTAAAACCCAAACTAATTTACCGCTCATCGATTTTTTTAAAATAGGGGAGCAAGAGCTATTGCCAAACACCTATCCAATGTGAAAGGGTGAGCATTGATTAGTGAGCATTGTTAGAGGAATTTGATTAGCAGATCCATTTTGAGTATTTTACAATAAAAAAAATTGCTAGTTTACTGATTTCTATTTATATTATTATTGAATAAATTTAGATGAGATAGTTATATAATTTTTTTGTTTTTAAATAAATTTAATAATATCTGGGTTTATATGGATTTTTTAAAATTTCAGATAAATTTTGAGGTATTTATAGATATTTGAAGTCTGGTTTAGATCATATTACATGGAAGTTATCTATAATGTTTAAGTATAGTAGATGAATGTGTTTTTTTCTAATAATTTAGAAATTTTGAAAAATAACATGTTTGAATAAATGTAAGCTTCGTTTTCTTTCTTCCGTGCCAATTTGGGGTGACAATGGTGTGGTACATAGTATGGCTTGGAAGGGCCTAGAAAGAGTAGAGATGAGGCTTTCCTAGCAGAGTGGTGATGGCTCTAGCAACAACATCAAATTCTAGAGAGTCTTAAGGATTCAACGAGGAGCATGGATTACGGCAGGTGTTTTTAGCACTACGTTCTGCAAATATTTCAGTAAGTGCTCATGCATCCTACAACATCCTCGTGCTCGTTTAGAGGTAGGGTTATAGTTCATTAGGTTTGGTCATACTAGTCTTCTTGTGGTCTACCGTTTATGAATCATATTGTCTAGTATTGGGTATGACAGGACTCGCCCATTAGGGTCATCTGTTTTAAAACATCTAAGATCTGATGGTATTTCGGAGTGACGGGCTATCAGACCCTTCTGGTTTTCGGAATATTTATTAGTGGAATTTTATAACCCTTTACCTGGTTGGGAATATAGCTTGCTTTAAGGTGGTCATTATAATGTCTTCATGAATGTCTGTGCACTATGGTTTCATAGATATATGGAGTTATCATCCAAATATGGATATTGGCCATATTTTCGATTATCGTTCTCTTCGCAATTCATAGAACGCATATGAAGGTCTCCCAAAAAAGAGCCAATGCAAAACCATGGGAATAGGCTCCTTTTTCATGAGACACCTAAGGTTTATGAGTCTTCCTTTACGTCGTATCAATCTAGATGGACTCTGCTGTGGAATAAGTGGATTGGCTCCTTCATAATATCCAAACCCTGCAGAGATTTCGGCTTCCAATTTTGTTTTCACTGGTGGCATTGTGATGGGTGCTGCTGTTGTTGTTGCTGCCATGTTTAAAGGTGTTCTGAGAATACTGGGTTTTCCGTCATACACTCATTTCACCACCTTCGTTTTCTGATGCACCATGCATTTTCCGGCCGAGCCTTGAACTATTCTCCACCTTCCTGACCACGACATCTGATTTCCCTGACATTCCATTGTGCATCTATACCACGTCAGGGTCATACACATCGATCTCTAGAATGAGACATGACTGGGATGGTTGGTGGGACATTCGCGAGGTTTATTTAGTCTACCTCATATAATCCAGGTATCATACTGGGGAGGGTGGCAACACATATTTAAGGAACCATCTACCCCATCTGACAGTTTGATTGATCCTATTATTAGTGGTACATGCATTGGACATGGGTCGAGGTCTTATATGATCTGGATGATATAATTCAAGTGGTTCATTGGCAAGTTGGCGGAAATTTTTTAAGGATCTATCCACCCTCTCTGACAGACCTTGTGCCTTGCCAAAATCGGATATTGTACTGGGATGAGGTGGAATTTTAATATGGTGGGGGTCATATTGAATGGATTTGAGTGGAGGTGTTAGTTATCCTAGGAGGAGTCCATTTGTTATTGAAATTTAAAAAATTGTGATTTCTATATATGGATGACAGCTCCCATTTATAGTGGCTCTGATAAAGATTCTATATCCGGCCACATTGGGATCTAAGGAGTGCGGATCTTCTCGATTTGGGTGGGTGGAGCTGTAAAGGTGGTGACAGTGCAATAAAAGTGATGATCTTTATTGGGTGGCTGATAGGATGGCAGAGGTCTACAACATCATGTCCTCTGATACCTCGAGCCAGGAGGCCCTCATTGCTGCCACGTTGGCATCTGAACGAGCACACATCACTGACATGGACGTGGAAACGCAACCTATCATGCCATCACTGGAGGCTCCATCTCGTGCCTACTCAGAACATTATGATAGGACATACAGAATGCCACATGGTGGCTATAGGTAAGATGGAAATGGCATATGCAGCTGACCTGAAAAGAGTGGCAAAAACAAAACTACCATAATCCTTCCACAAAAATTAAACAGGTGGTTCTGGAGTATGAGGATATATGGGGGCGGGTGGCTAGTCTTCAAAAGAGAGCACTGATCGGTCGATGTTTGTTCTCAGATATGGTAGAGGTGGACATGGTTGAGTGGGTTAAGAATACATGGTGTCCCCTTCTCGGATATAATCCGAAGGTTATTCTGATGATGAATACATGGTTTAGTGTCCATTTCTTGCATGAAGATGACTATGCCAAGATACTTCGGCGCACATGGGTTCGGGGACGAAGCTTTATGTAGTTATTGCCATGGTATTTGGCGTTTAACCCAGTTGTGGAGGCTCCTAAGAACATGTTGGTTTGGGTCAAGTTATCGGGGTTTCCACTTGAATTTTGGACGCTTAAGGCACTGTCTGCTATTGGCTACTCCATTGGGCATACAAAAAATGTGGATCCGAGAATATTGGCCCAACAAGTGATAAGCGCATTGCCTAGCTATTGGTGGAAGTTATTTTTGCGGGGGGTCTATCGAGTGATGTGGACTTGATATGGGGGCAGCTTTGACATAGACAACGCTTGGATTACTGGGGGGTTCCCTTCTGATGTTTGATATGTCATCAAACGGGACATCTAATGAACTGGTGCCCTTCTCGACTCTGGCAGAGGCGACGTTACAAAAAATCATGGAGAGGCTCACAAAGGGGAAATCCATCCATCGGTTCACATGACCATTATCACTCGAGTAAGTCATATGTGCCATCATCTGAATGTGATTTATATGAAACGTCTGCATCTCTCCAAGAAAGGAATCCTTCATATAAAAAAGTGTCGGTACATTTGGAAGCCATGAACACTATGTTGGCTAGGTCATACCCGTCACATTGTCACTTCCTCCACCCATTTTCTCTGCACATTCACCTGCTAATAAAAAAGCTGACTTTTTTCCTTCTTACTCGACGGAGACACCTCCGTTGGACCCAAGTTTGGTGGAAAAATTGACTATTTCTCCTTCAATGACCCCGTTGGAATCGGCCTCGCCCCCATCCGCTCCTGAGCTAGAGTTGGGTGCTCCATTAGACTCCCCTAGGAACATGGTGGGGAGCGATATAGAGTCATTATTGGGTAACCTGGTTCTTGACTTGGCTGCTCTTACTGTGTTCGATAAGGTGCCTCATGACCCTCCCATATCCATCTCCCCTACTTCAGGCTCTAATATAACGGTGAGGAAAAAATCTAAATTGGGGTCTCGACACTTTCGAGGGTGACTAAAGACAAAATCTTCATTCCATGAGGATCTAAATGACTTCCATGACATCCCTATTTCTTCTAATGATGAAATTCGAGCACTTATAGCTGGTGGCCCTGATCCGGTTTCCAAATGAACTCTATCATATATCTCAATGTCAGGGGGATAGGCAACCACTCAAAAATACTTCGCCTCTAAGATCTTCTTTTTTATTTACAGTCATGCATGGCTATTTTTCAAGAGACCGTGTGTCTAGGACTAAAGCTATTGGTTATTTACTTAACATCCGACCAGGTTGGCTAGCGGCTGGGACTGATTCAGTTGGAAAGGCAAGGGGCATGTTGGTTATGTGGAATCCAAATTGGGCTAATTTTCGGGCATATAGTTTTTTTTCAGGGGTATTATCTTATATGGAACTCTTAGGGGATATGCGAAGAAAGTGCATGTCATAAACTTATATGCACTGTGTCATCATCGCTCTGCATTTTGGGATCGCCTTGAGTCCTCCAAAATTTTGGGTGTGACAAATTTAATTTTTATTAGAGACTTCAATGCAACTTTCTCGGTGTCCGAATCATGGGGACAGATATTGCGACCAGACCAAATGGATGATCATATTGGGAAGATCTTTAGTGATAATCATCTTATGGACATTCGTCCTGCTCCTATGGCTCCGACTTGGACCAATAGGCGTGTGGGCAATGAGTTTATTGGGAAGCGTCTGGACAGAACTATGGTGTATGAGGATTTAATACAGGAAATGGGGAATTTTCGATCAAAGGTGGTCGTTGATACCATACCTGATCACATGATGATCATTTTATCATTGCATAAGGAGTTGGCTACCTGTGGTTTCCCCTTTAAGTTCAATAGAATATGGCTCGATGATCCACAGTATAATAAACTGGTGATGGATTTCTGGAAGGAGGATCATGTAGGTATGGAAGGATGGAGGCAATTTGTGGGTAAGCTACCCAGGCTAAAACAGAGAACAAAAAATTGGGAAAGGAAAGAAAAGGAAGAGTTGAAGAAGGAGCTCATTTCCATTTCTGTTGTGGTTGAAAACATATATGAAGGGATGAAATATGTACCCCCGGACTAAAAAAATTATAATAAGTTGAAGGAGATGGAGATAAGAAAGATGGAGATTCTTAAGATCCAAGAGGTGACTTGGAAACTCAAGAGCAAGGTCCAGTGGCTCAAGGAGGGGGATCTGAACACAAAATGTTTTCACAATATGAAAATTGGATGCAAGAACACTAACACTTTTTGGAAACTCGAGTTGGAAGAAGGTACAAAGGTTGGCGCTACCAAGGATATACAGGAGGCTGCATTTAAATATTTCTCTAATTTTTACAAATCAGAGGAAGGTATTGATTTTAGATGCCAGAAATGGGTTCTAGATCATATGCCTATTGTGTTTGATAGAGCTGAAAATGAGGTACTGGGGAAAATCGTCACCAAGGAGGAGATTGAGGCGGTCCTAAAGTCATTTTCTCATGATAAGAGCCCTGGCCCAGATGGATGGCCTGCTAAATTTTTCATCCATTTTTTTGAATTGATGGTTGATGAGATATCGACGGTTACTGAGAAGATAATAATTTCGGGTCATGTACCTGGTGACATGAATTCTATGTTCTTTTCATTGATTCTGAAATCATCTGCTCCTCGGTCATTCTCTGAATATCGATCGATTGCTCTATGTAACACCATATATAAGCTTACATCGAAAATCATAGCACAAAGGCTTAAAGGTTTTCTGTCCCGGTGCATCTCTATGGAGCAGCATGGTTTATTACAAGGACGATCCATCCATGATGATGTGGCATCGACCCAAGAAGTGATTCATTTGATCCACACACGCAATATGGAGGCTTTGATTATGAAAGTTGATCTATTCAAGGCGTATGACTCGGTGGATTTGTCGTACATAAGACCGGTGCTATTAAAGGTTGGAATATCACTGGTGAATATAATATGGATTATGGCATGCATCAGGTATGCGGTCATTATCAATGGCCCCCCTTCTGACTTATTTATTGTTGGTCGAGGGCTTCGACAAGGATGTGCTTTATCTCCACTAATCTTCATCCTTGTTATGGATGGATTCAGTAAACTTCTATTGATGGCTAAACATGTTGGTTACTTTTTGGGTTTATCCTTTTCCCCTAATGTTTCTATATCACAATCTTTGTTTGTAGACGACTTACTCATTTTTGGCAAGCTTGTTCAGAACCAATAGTTCTATTTACATTATACACTCCTTCGATATGGTGTTGCTATTGTCTTTCATATCAACAAAGGAAAGTCTCTTTTGATATATGCATCCGACAATATGAATGAGATCAATTTTATTGCATAGTTCCTGGGGGTTCAAGCCAAATTGTTATCGGACGGGTTCTCATACCTGGGTTTTAAGCTGAAGCCATGTGGTTACAAGAAGGAGGACTGGTTGTGGCTAGTGGAAAAATTTAAAGGAAGTGTTAGCGCTGGAATCAGCACTTGGACTGCTTCAAGTGCTTGACCAATCACATCTTAAGCTCTAGGGAAATTTAATGATTTTAATTATGTAATTGGTAGGTGTTTAAAGCTCTCAATCACTGAAAAAGGGTTTCAGACAAATTCACTGCCACACCAATGAGGGTATTTAGGCTTGATATGGTAGCAAAAGATAAGTTTGTAGTCTATGGCAGGAAGAAATTATGGAATAATAGAAGGTATAGTGGGTCTCCAGGGCAGAAATTCACTACTTTGATGAAAAACAATAGAAGAACCAGTTTGATAAAATATCAATAAGAGAAGGCTATCATACGACTTACAATAATCTTATTAAATATCATTGAAAATCATTGTCATAAGGAATGCTCTTTAAACAGTTATTATGCATATCTCATCAAGAAATCTTACTAAGTAAGACTGATAAAAGTTGATAAGGTACATAAACACATCAAAGGCTCATAAAAACATATAACAGCATTTGAAACTACAAACTGGAACTGAAGAGATTTAGGTATGGAAACACATAAGAAGGATCAACAATACACATATCAAGATAGTAATAAGTCCTCAAAAGTGTTCTTCAATATCATTATCTGAAAGAGTACACTGATCACATGAGTATAAGATTCACAAACCGCGAACCTTTTCTCCATTGAGTTTCATCATATATATACAAGAGATATTATGTTGATATTTCCACAAAATGTGTGAATATGTTCTGAAAGAGTTATTGTATTCCTATACATAAGGTGAAGCTTATCCTTAACCATAATACAAAATATTGCAAATAATAATGATAACAACATGATGGCATATAGTTCGAAGTGGCTAGAGTGATGTGGCAAACTATTGGCAAACAACTCCTCTTTTCTGGTATAACCACTTCCTCAAAAAGTGCAACTAACAATTGAAGATGACACCTGGCTCTTTCCTCCAAAAGTGAAAAATTTGTCAACTGAATCTAATATCTGTAAGAGAAATTAATTAATTAACACTTGACATCAGCTTCTTCTATTAATATTGCATGCATGTAATTACCCCTCAGTATCATCCTTCGAGATTTGAACAAAAACTGCCTCCACTTCCTTTATACAAAAAATTAGGAAATAATAGCTACCTTTCAGAAATAGGTAGCTATTGTTGGAAAACCTGTAAATAGCTGCATTTGTTGATTAAGCCAAAATGTGCGCTTCTCCTTATTTTATTTTCCTTAAATTTTTAAATAAAATCAAGTATAGAAGCAAAGATTTTGAGGGACTCTGCCTTAGAGAGTATTTTAGCTTTTCCTTTTCCTGCATGTTTCTATTTCTGGGCTCTGGTCTTCTTGGCTTCATTTCTTGGGCTTTCATCAACATTTAGAATTTCATCTCTCAACCTAGGATTAACAATGAGTTTGTTGTTCAGTCTTAGCTTGTTTTTAGGCCTAGCGTGAGGTCTTTTGAGGTATGGGTTAGGAATATGAGTGACATTTCTTCTTCTCTGCATGATACTGCTAGATTGGCTTGCCTCATACTCTATCTCTGAGAAATCCTCTTCAGTATTGTCTTCTTCGAAAGATGAATAGCAGTGAATGATGTTCTTTTCCTTTCTTCTGGTAGATGTCTTGGATGTCTTAAGAGAAGAAAATAACTGAGCTAATGTTGGTTCTTATTTTGAAGGGGTGTCACTGTTTTCTTCTTGCTCTTTTTCATTTTCTGGAACAGAATGTTGAACTGGTACTTCAAGGCTGACTTCCTCTGAAGTTTCTTCTGCTAGGATCAATTTCCTTTTACCTTTATGTCTTGACGAAGAGGCTATGTTTTCCTCACCTGTAGACTTAACCTCTTTATTAGGCAGAGTGTTCCCTTGCTTGAATCTAACTGCATGTTCTCTTCTGAATGTCTTAAGAGAAGAAAATAATTGAGCTAATGTTGGTTCTTATTTTGAAGGGGTGTCATTGTTTTCTTCTTGCTCTTCTGCATTTTCTAGAACATAATGTTGAACTGGTACTTCAAGGCTGACTCCCTCTGAATTTTCTTCTACTAGGATCAATTTCCTTTTACTTTTATGTCTTAACGAAGAGGCTATGTTTCCCTCACCTGTAGACTTAACCTCTTTATTAGGCAGAGTGTTCCCTTGCTTGAATCTAACTTCATGTTCTCTTCTGAATGATGCTAAATTTTTGGGTTCTTTAGAAGTTTTCCTTGTATAAACTTTTTTTTCTGGCTGTACCACTGGTGTGGGAGTAACAGATTTAGTTCTAGCTCTTTTAGCTGAACTTCTAGTTTGTTTACTCATTAATGGAATAGACTGAGTTGCTTGTGAACTATTTAGCACAGGTGTTGAGACAATTTGTTCTTCTAGGACATTTTTTTTCTTAAGTATCCCTACCCTCCTCCTAGAATTGATGCTACTAAATCCTTCATCTGTTAGAAATTTATCCCAGGTAATTCTCTTTTTCTTAAGGTGATATACCACCAACATCTTGATTAAACCTCTATGATAGGGGTTATGTAGGGAATAATTAGGGATCTTCTATAACTTCAAAGACATTTTTAACAAGGATCTGTAGAGAAAGAAAGGCAAATTCATAGGTCTGGCACCTAAGATGTGAGAGATAAATCTCACTTGATATTGATGAACAATGGAGAATCTACCCTCACAAGTGATATAGTGTTGCACAGTCATTATGACATGCTGCCATTTTGGCCTAAAACAGGAAATATGCACAGTAGGAGTCCAATTGACATTTACGTGCTCAAGTTTGAGGAAAGAACTTACATATGCTTGCAACATTTTCTTTTTGAACCAACATTCTCTAGTAGCTGAAGTCTGAGTAGCCCTGGCTATAATGGTCTCAGTGATTTTGAAGGTTTTGCTTCCAAGCTTGACTTTCTCCCCGTCAAAACTTTCAACAAAGTCCAGTGCAACAACTACATTTTCCCTTGAAATTTTCTTTAGAAACCTGTACCATATTGCTGCTTGAAATTTGGGCTTTACTCTGGAATCGACAAATCTAGTATTTGCTGGCTCAGAGCAGTTAACCTTTCAGCCTTTACCCATCCTACTTAACACCTAAGCTCAACCTTTATGCACAACTGTTCAAACAAGATGAAAAAACCCTACACGCAACCCTACTTTCTTACCTGAGATGATAAGTTGTTTGTTGTAATATGTAACAATATTAGCTGTAACCTTCTAGGAGTACTCGGTCATGAAAAACAATGAGCCTAATCCTCTGGAGTCTGCGACTTTAATCACGGTGTGGTTTAGTTGACACGATTTGAAATGATTCAAATCTGAGTGCCAAGTCACCCCATACAATATATCACTCCTCCGCATCATTAATAAATTGATACTTTGTACCTCATTTTCCGCTTGAGCCTTAATGAGTATCTATAGGTTAGCTCCACCAACAATATAACCATTGCATTATAATATTTCTTCTAAGTATAAATAATTACCCTTTAAAAAAGAATAATATCTCATAACATAGAATATCTTCAATTGATTTCAAAGGAGAATGACCTTTTCACTGAATAATGCTCCTTGCAGCTCCTTATGCAATTTCGTGGAAATAGCTACTTTTATTTCTATGTCACCAATGAAACCAAGATCCTAAAGAAATAACTGCCTTTTCAGAAAGACTATAAATTATTCCAGAAAGAGCAGCTATTGTTTTATTATGACTAAAATGACCAATAAATTTGACTCTAACTTAAGTTAAAACAGTGGTTTTAAATTTTTATGAATCTAAGACACAATGCCACCTATAAAACTGAAAATATTTTTGGTTTTGAGACTATTTTTGGATTTTATTGAAGATGATTAGAACTTTGACATAGGTTAGGGAACAAGCAAAAATTAAAAAATAGTAATATAATGGTGGTCAGACTATTAACATTTATAGTGCTAATAGGAAGAATTCTCAAATGGTCACACAAATGGTTGTCATTAGGGGGGTGATATGTTCTTATACAAGTTGTGTTATTACAGTTTGTGGTTTATTACCGAAGTTGCCCAAACCACGACCAAGGGAGGAGCCCACAAGGGAATAATATTGCACAACGCATCAACAAGACTTGTGGGCCTTAATGTATATAAAAAACACAATTTTTTTTACTTTACTAATGTGGGATATATCCCATAGCCACAAAACAAAAACTATTGTCAGATGCATTTATCCAGAGCATGAAGGAAAACTTATGATGATGGGGATCTTAGAAAATGGTGAGAAGCAATGAAAATAACATACAGGGTTTGATTGAAAAATGTGACCATCAGTGTCAAGATAAGCATCTAAGTGCCCATTAAAACCCTTGTGTATCTAAAAAATCAGTGATTTTTCATGGAAAATCAATGGGAAAAGGATATCTCATGGAGGACATAAGATGCTAAGGCACGCGTCCACCAACATGACCATTCACAAGCATCAAGTTTTCCCCTGCTAACAAATACACACCTAAAAAAATTATCATAAGCCAAATTTTGAGATAAATTGTTAATTGCACCTACAAAAATGTCAATTGTCTTGAATTAAAAGCACCAAACTAAGGATAAATGGTCGTTGTATTGCTACCAAGTTTTTTAATATCCAAATGCAGATCCAAGTGTAAACCTAGAGGTTCAATTTCGATTGTGATTTCCGGACGAATGGAAGCGAATTTGCCAAATCCGCGACATGGGTTTTGTGCAGGGCGAAGATAATTTGTTTAAATGTGGGACTTATCTCAAAATTGTAAATGATTATGGATGATTTTGTGTTTTATCTGCAAGTTATACTCCTATTTTTTGTGGACGACCTATTTTAGTAGTACCCAACAGTATTGTTTTGAAAGAGAATTTGTACATCGGATCTATGTTTCCATTCTAGGAGAGCCAGAGAATTCAAGTTACCATGTCAGCACTTCATTGGAATGGGATAAATAATAAAATGCAAGGTCATAACTGAGAGTGAATGGTATACCTTTGAATTGATAAAGAAGAATTGAGAGTGAAAAATATCTTTATTGCCAGATTCCTTAACAAATGCTTCACAACCGAATTACAAAATGTTGTTGTATTCGACATTGGATAAGATTCATAAATAGCTTGAGGTCATTGATAGGCGGCGTGAGAAGTAAAAAATCCTGGTGTTAATAGCACATAAGGTTGAAAATATGTAAACTTCTCTCAGACATGTGCGGTAACTCAAAAAATGATTAAATGGTAAATCTTAAGGAACAAGAGGAATGGGAAAAACATAAGATCAATGACCATCTCAATGACTGTGAGCCAGCCTTGTACACGGCCAAACATATTTTTAAGACAACCCTTCCTCTGCACAAGCAAATAAAGAACATCTACAGGGAGCATTTGACCTTGAAGAAGAAGTTGAGAAGTGTGAAGGATAATCTTTAGGAGGCCTTGCAGAAGCTCTAGGAGAAAGAAAAAGGAAAGTTGAACTTGTTGATGGAGGTTGTTGAGGTCTAATGTCAGGTTTCAAGTTATGAGACGATTTTTATTAGCCATGTTGTTTTTTGTTTATATCAATTTATCCTGCAAGAAAATCTATAGTCTCTTTCTATCAAACATTCTAATTCAATATTATCATTAGCAACATTTGTTCTTGTGAATCCATAAATAAAGAATAAGGTGAAAAGGAAAGTTGACAGGCAATCCACACAGGGTGAGAAACAATATTATGGTTTCATGAGAAGAGGAATTTTGGCACGTTTTCAACATTTGCAGGGTATGGATAGCTTCATCAGATTCATCATGTCATCCACCATAGTTTTTTGATTAATTTGCAGTTGTACTTTGTGTTGGGTACCAGATATGTATACTTTTCTCTCCCATTTTCTCCCACCTTTCTATCTCTTTGTATCATTATTTTTCTTAAACACACGAGGTAAACCTCTTTCTTTTATCTTACTTGGGATATTTGATTAATGAAGTAATAGTCAAGGAGGTTTTACCTTTTGCAAACATTAACTCTGATATTTCTTCAGATTTGGCAAAGCGGGAAGGTTACAGCTGTGAGTAATGGAGCAGCTCCTAATTTCCAACATTTCCTTCACTTGCTGCTACAACACAACAGACTTCGTTTCACCCCAACAATATTTCAGGATTTTTCATGGTTTCCTTTTGGCAATTAGGTTGTTGTTGTAACGAATTATATAATTGTAGATATGTAGTTGTTAGAGGAAATCTGCTATTTCCTGAACAGTTGTATAAAGAGGGCCCGCGGGCTGTGAATCAGGGTTAAGCCCAGTACATACAGATTTTGTAACAGTATATTCTGCAATTAATTGAATGCACAGAACTCTGTTGTTTTACCTGTAATTTGTGAGTTTTCCGCAGCCCTGATCAGAGAGTTGGGCCCACTCTTCTGATCAGGTGTTGCGTTAACTTTATTTTCGTTGGTTTCATGTTTAGTTGGTTTTGTTACTATTGTTCTAGTATAATTCTTAAATTGTTGTGAATGTCTTTTAATTCTGCAGTCTATTTTAATTGTTGTTACAGTAGTCTGTGTGTCCATTGATTAAACCTGTGATCTAATAGCAAGTTACGTGATTTATCTTGCATATACTATGTCGTTAGTCTTGAAATAACTAACGCCCTCGGTTTGATCATTTATGTGGAAAAAGGGTTTGAATATTGTTCACATCCGGACACCAGCATTTTGGCGTCGTTGCTGGGGAAGGCTAACAAGGTGCAAGAACACAATCTGCAATTGATCTAAGGGTCGATCTCTTGTCTTGGGGAGGGAGGGGGGGGGGGGGGGATTTATTGCCCTACTTCAAGTCCTAAGTGTAGTGTTCTGCGTTTTTCTGCTTTTTATTGTTTTCTTTAATTTTTGATCTCTCGTCTTGGGGAAGGTCTCTACTACCTTGCTCCAAGTCCTGAGCATAGTGTGTTTCTTTTCCTTTGCTATGTTTTCTTTTGTTAAGACTGATCTCTCGCCTTAGGGAGGGAAATTTTTACCCTGCTCTAAGTCCTGGGCATAGTTTTCAGTTTTTCTTTTCTGCTTTCTGATTATTTTCTGAAAGGGCCAACTTCTCGTCCCGAGGAGGGTACTTGATTGCCCTACTTCAGGTCCTAAACTTTTATTTTCTTTTCCATTTTTTTTTATTTTCTGTTTTGAACCTACTCTCTCGTCTCGGGGAGGAAGCTATCTGTCCTACTCCGGGTCCTGAGCACTTTTGCTACTTTGATGAATTTCTCTCACCAATTGTATGAACAAATATCTGAATAAGAGGGGTAGAGGAAGACCCCCAAAGAAAAGAAAGGATCTAGGAAGGAAGACGTATATTCAGGAGATTATCGAGAAAGCTAAATCTAAAGCATCCTCTCATGCTGCTATCAGGGTAAGGGTTCAAACGAGGTCTGAAGGGCAGTTGGTTGAGTAGCCAGATCCAACTACGGTACCAGAGGAAATTCATTCGACAGTGGAAGAAGCAATAAATAGGGTACCGGTGGAGGATATATCCCTGCTGTCAGTAGAAGGGGAAGAAATAGCAAGCAAAGGGTCAGAAGAATTGAGCAATTTTAATTGGGAAGAAGAACCTCCGAAAGGGTTTTCATCACCAAGAGACCAAGGGAGTGCTATGAAGCCTCCTGCAGTTGATTTAATCAATTCCGATTTGGAAAGAGAGTTCCTGAAAGATTTTGTGTCACCAAGAGACCAGCGGAGTGTGGTGAAACCTCCTACTATTGAATCACCCCAAGTACCAGTCGCAGAGCCAGTCGAAATCCCAGGTGAGTATTGGAGGATATTTATGGCACCTGCGAGTTCTTATATTGATTTTCCAATTGGAAACATTATAGGTGATGCACCGATGAAGCCCATCCCTTTAACAGCTTTACCCAATTGTCACGGGCTTTCTTCGGAAGACTGTGATACATTCCTCTTCGAATTTGACATTGTCTGTCGAGGGTACGATTATATCTCCGATGCTCAGAAACTAAAAATATTCCCTGCTACCCTAAAAGGGACAGCCCTGCGATGGTTCATGGGTTTAGGAGGGAGAACCATTACCTCATGGGAAGGAATGAAAGAAGGCTTTTTGGAGAAATACCAAGATTACTGTAAATCCCATGATATTAAGGAGGAAATCTTCAAGTTTGTACAGAAAGAGGATGAGAACATGGAAGACTGTGTGGAACGATTCAAATATATATTGCAGAGGTCAGGCCATAGTGACCTGGATAAGGATATTCTGAAGATCATTCTTCTTCGGGTGCTTAGGGAAGATTCTCTACAGCTTCTGAACATAGTAGGAAAGGGGGGAATTTCAAAAGAAGACTTTGACACCATCTATGACTATTGCATTCAGTGTTCACGGGGGGCCGCAAGGAGTGGACAAGGAATTTGGTCATTAAAGACTTCTGGTGGAGGAGTTACAAAGGCTAAAATTGGAAACCTATTGGATAATATAAGGACTGATATCCTGAGCACACTATCCACCCAGATGGACACTCTACAAGAAAAACAAAAACAGATAGAGTTGGAGAAGACTATGGCTATATTCTGCCCACAGTGCAGAAAGAAGCATCCCTTGAAAGAATGCCCATTAAACACAGTGGAAGCATGCACAATCTGTGAATAGACTCATGCGACCAGCTCGTGTCCTTCATTGCCCGAACTGAAGGTGGTTTTTCAAGGAGCAAATGAAGAAAATGTGGTAGACCAGTTGTACTTCATGGGGCCAAAAAAGCCGTGAAAACCTCGACCACCAGCTATGAATCTAGGTATGTTTCAAGACCCATCTCAGTATTTTAATAATTTTAATATGGGTCCCCAGATTGCATCATTTTCATCTATGTGGTCTCAATATCAATACTCCCCTTGGCAACAATGGGTTTATCAGGCTAGTTCGAATCCTTCATGGAATTAGAGCTGGCGTGGACCCTCTCCTACTGGTCAGTTTCCTCAATCTATGCCTTAACAACAACTTCAGTTTCCCTCTAATGTACCTCCTGGTAATCCAACCCTTCAACCCCAACTTCCCATCCAGCCCAATCTGAATCCTAATAATAAAGGGCTCCAAAAAACAAATATTCTTAACCTTCCATCTTATAGCATTTCCACTGTCGAACTTAACGAAATAAGCTTATGATCTGGACGGGTAGTAAATGCTCCCACTTCACCTATTATTATAGAACAGATTGACAATGAAGTTACAGAAATAGAACAGAGGACATTTGGGGATAAAACATATCAAAAAATAACAAATCAGACACCTAACCAATATGTTCCTAATCAGGGCCATTCAACTTCTCCTCCATATCTTGAAATACTGACCTTGAATAAACCAAACCCTCAAGAAGAGTTTGATTTCCTGGGGGAATTGCAAAATCTCTTTGTTAAAATACCCCTGCTACAAGCTATGAGGGATGTATTCATATATGCAAAAACTCTCAAAGAGTACTACTCTAAGAAACCTGGGAAGAAACCAAGGGATTCGTTAACTATTCATGGGATGGGTAGACTGTCCGATATTATGCTAGGAAAGACTATGCCTATGAAATATGGAGACTCGAGAAACTCAATTCTGACAGTAAAAATAAATGGGGTTGAGATCCCAAATGTACTAGTGGATTTGGGCGTTACCATCAATATCATTACCTCTTAAAAAATGAACACATTAGGTCTCAGAAATGTTAAGCCAACCCCTACCAACTTGGAACTAGAAGATAGGTCTACAATTAAACCAGTAGGGAAACTGGAAGATGTAACAATTTCGGTGGATTCATGGCACTACCCAATGGATCTCCTTATGTTGTAGACAAGAACCTCAGTTGGAGGTCACCCATTGATTTTAGGAAGACCTTGGCTCGCAACTATATATTCTTACATAGTCTGTCGATTTGGGCATATGATCATATCAAATGGGACAATTACAAATAATCTTACTCTTTACCCTCCTGCAGAACCTAGCCCATTGGAAAAATTATTAACCAGTCAGAAACCTCTACCAATAGAAGAGCCTGAACCTGAAAATGAAGAAGTTAGACCAATCCTCACTATTGGGCAGGCCTTTCAATTCAAAACAGAAACTGAGGATGATGTCATCAACACTTTTATAAATGATCCTAGTTCTGTTTCCAATTCAACTCACCAAATTTTAGAATTTTCTATGAGCTGTGAAAAATAGGAAAAAATTGAGCCAGAAGATGAAATTGAAGATATTCATGTAACCTCATCCCATGATAGTATTCCAATCGAAATTGAACCAGGGAAAACACTCAATATCAACCCTAATCTGTTTGAATCCCAAATAAAACAGCTCTTAAAAGTCCTTCAAGATCATCAGGAAGCTTTTGCCTGGGATTATACCGACATGAAGGGGATCCATGCTAATTTATGTACTCATCATATTTATATTAAGGAATATTTCCACGCTGTAAGACAGTCCCAAAGGAGAATGAATCCTGCTCTAAAGAACATTGTCAAAGAATAATTAAAAAAAAGTATTGGATGTAGGTTTCATTTACCCCCCCTTTTTAGCCAATGGGTATCCCCACTAGTTGTTATTCCTAAAAATAATGGTAAGTGGCAGATCTGCGTAGATTACAGGGAGTTAAACAAGGAATCTCAAAAAGACTATTTCCCTTTGTCATTCATTGACTAAGTCCTATACACCCTGGCTAGGAAGAGGTTCTTTTCCTTCCTAGACTGATTTAGTGGATATAACCAGATCTAGATCGGCCCGGAAGACCAGGATAAAAAAAACTATCGCATGCCCATGGGGGACCTTTGCATATAGGGTCCTCCCATTTGGCCTGTGTAATGCTCCTGCTACCTTCTAAAGGAAAATTCTGGGGATCTTTTCTGATTTTTTTTATCATAGTGTCGAAATCTATATGGATGATTTTACTCCATATGGAAACTCATTTGAAGAGGGATTGGAAAATATGGAGAAAGTACTCAAAAGATGTAAACATACTCATGTATCTGTAAGTACAGTCAAATGCCATATGATGAGGGAAGAAGGGAAAGTATTGGGACATTTTCTCTTAGCTGACGGAATTCTAGTTAAACTTCCCGGTACCAAAGACACCCACACAAGTACATAGCTTTATTGGTTGTGCTGGTTATTACAGACGTTTCATAGAAAATTTTGCTGAGGAAGCACATCCACTTTTTCAATTACTAGCGAAAGATGCAGAATTCTTGTGGACTGAAGATTGTGAAGCAGCTTTCACGAAAATTAAGGGACTGATTTGCAAGGCTCCAATCCTTCAAGGACCTGATTGGGCATTACCGTTTCACATACATGTTGATGCTTCTAAGACAGCAGTAGGAGCTGTTTTAGGATAGCAGGTAGACAAAACACCGTATGCAATTTATTATGTCAGCAAGAATTTAATTCTTGCCGAACTGAACTACACGGTGACGGAGAAATAATTCCTAGATGTCATTTATGCTATCAACAAGTTCCAGCACTACATCACCGGGTATCCTACTTTTGTACATATTGATCATGCAGTAATCAGGTATTTGATGAATAAACCTATCACTCCTGGCCGTATTACAAGATGGTTGCTATTGCTTCAAGAATTTGATATCACAATAGTAGACAAACCAGGAAAAGATAATGTAGTTGTTGATTTCCTATCTAGAATGGATAACAATGACGAATCCACACCTATAGAAGATAGTTTTCCCGATGAGCATATTTTTGCAGTTTATACTAAACCTCCATGGTATGCAAATATTTCTAACTATCTTGCTAGAGGGAAAGTGCCTCCTCATTTTTCATATAGGGAACAACAAAAAATTATTCATCACAGTGCCCGATATTCTTGGATGGCAGAGTACCTTTTTCATACAGGAGCTGATAAGCAGATTCGGCGCTGTGTATCTGAGGATGATATTTATGAAGTATTGAAGGTTGCCCATGATGGCCCTTGTGGAGGGAATTTTGCAAATAAAAGAACACAGCATAAGGTGCTACAAATGGGATATTACTGGCCTTCTATCTTTCGGGATGTGCGGAATTATGTCAGGAGGTGTGACAGTTGCCAACGTATCGGGTAGCCCGGTCAAGCTGATGAAATGCCTTTATAGGCATAGCTAGTCCTTGAACCTTTTGAGAAATGGGCTATCGACTTCGTTGGGCCCTTCAACCCACCATCCCAGCAAAAGGTTCACATTCTGGTCTGTAATGATTACGTGACTAAGTGGGTAGAAGCCAAAGCTATTGCAAAAGCAATAGAGCAGGTGGTCTCAGATTTCCTATTTGAAGATATTTTTGCTCGTTACGGTACCCCAAGGGAGATTTTTTCTGATGGAGGAGCACAATTTACATCACACAAGATAGCAAAGCTCATGCAGAAATATGGAGTCAAGCATAAGGTGACATCTCCATACCATCCCCGGGGGAATGGAAAAGTAGAAAGCACAATCAAGACATTGGAAAATATCTTGACAAAAATTGTGGCATACCATCGTCGAGATTGGGCTCAAAAGCTACCTGAAGCTCTCTGGGCATACAGAAAAACATGGCAGAACACAACTGGGTTTTCACCATTTGAGTTGGTTTATGGGAAATCCTTGTTGTTTCCAATAGAGTTTGAAATAAGTATGCTCAGAACAACTCTTGAAGTTGGTTTGGATCTATCAGATGCCCAAAAACACTGATTGGCCTAGCTCAATGAACTAGATGAAATCCTCTCAATGGTTGTCCAGAGAACTATTGCTATTCAGAAACAGAGAATGAAATGGTACGATAAGTTTATCGAGAACAAGGTGTTTCAGAGGGTATATTGGGCACTACTCTATGACTCCCGCTTTAAGGATTTTAAGGGAAAGCTTTGCACTCGCTGGATGGGACCTTAAGAGGTGGACGTTGTATTTGATAATGGAACAGTCAAGCTAGTCACAATTGACGATACACGTGCTTCATTCATAGAAAATGGACATCACCTGAGATTATACCACCGCTCAACCTCTAAGGATGCTTTTATCGAACACCTCTCTGAGAAATTTGGTTTGAAGGTTATCAGCGCTGAGAACTCTTCCTCTGCATCCTCACTCTAAAATATATATATATATATAAATAATAAAGATTTATATTGTTACTATTTATTTTGTTGTCTTTCTGCAGGAGTCACTACTAAGGATTAATGTTTTAGAAATCGATTTTTTTTCTTCTAAGTATCGATTGCTACTACTCATAATGTTGTTACTCGGTTGCTGCTACTCTTGATGTTGTTACTCGGTTGCTGCTACTCATGATGTTGGTACTCGGTTGTTGTTACTTGGGGTGCTGTTACTCGATTGTTGCTACTCCTGATGCTATTACTTGGTTGATGCTACTCATGATGCTGTTACTCGGTTGCTGCTACTTAGGGTGTTGTTACTCAGTTGCTGCTACTCCAGATGTTGTTACTCCAGATGCTGCTACTCTAGATGCTGCTACTCGCACTGTTGTTACTCCAGATGTTGTTGCTTCAGATGCTGCTACTCATACTGCTGTTACTCCAGATGCTGCTACTCGAACTGCTGTTACTCCAGATGTTGTTACTCTGGATGCTGCTACTCGTACTGTTGTTACTCCAGATGTTGTTACTCGCACTGTTGTTACTCCAGAAGCTGTTACTCCAGATGCTGCTACTCGTACTGTTGTTACTCCAACCACATCATTACTACACCGTCATCCTATTAACCGCCACTTCGTCTAGGTAGGCCACCAGGTATGCCTCCACATGAATTTTACCTATTTAATTAAATATTCCATGTGATGACATTAATGTCGCGGACAAAAACTTTTAAGTTGGGGGGGAGTGTCGTCACAATTCAATGACGGTGTAATGATGAATTTGTAAGTCATTATAACAAAACCGTGTGTGGTACACCTTACGATCCTTATCAATACTTCGTATAATTATTAAATATGCATTGAGATCCGTAACACGTCCTTTCCATTTCATATGAAATTATTACCATTCTATTCATTGCACTTACCATACTTTTTCATTATTTTCTCGGTTTCTGAGAATTACCATCCATATTTACCGTTACCACCATTCATTTTCACCATGTTGTTTTTCCAAATTTGGTATCCACTATTATGTCCAATGGTCTGTTGTTCCAAGAAGTGTTGTTACAGTCCTCACAGTATGGGTGGACTGGTTGTGCGGCATGAACCTGAAAATACAGCTTTGGTCCGCAGTAATCCAAAGGTATGGAAAATATTTGTTAATGCGGGATGAGATACCTATTTCGACATATTGCAAGGCTTTGACAGGGAAATCACAATGGAATTCACACTTAATTTGAATGAGAATGGCTCACGGGTCAGAGGATTGGAAATTCCTATCACAAAAGTGATAATTGCAGAAGTTAGTGGGCTGAGACAACAAGGGAAGCAATGGTTTTCTCAGAGATTTTCTCTCCTGCAATTTCCTGAATTATTCTTGTAGGCAGGAGAAAGTGTCGTTCAAATGGGTAGAGGATATGAGCGCAAGACTGTGCCGTATCCATGGAACGAAGTCGCAAGTTTTGTAATGAAATACATAACTTGCGAGGGCCGTGCCACAACTCTGTTTAAATACCATTTTAAAATTCCAACTTACCTTCGATTTCCACAGGCTTAGGTGCATTCCTTAAATATGCCCTTCTTCCTATTAAAACAGTTGCAACACATGGCACAGTCCGCTCGACGGTCGTGCCGGATGCCGGCAGTGCTCTCTAACCATGGATTGGTGCGTTTACTGGTCATGCATGCAATAGTCAGATTTCGAGTTTATTGGGCGGAAATATGTGGATCATCAGAAGAAGAGATAGTAGCTATTATTGCTGCTAGAGAAGAGGAACCAGTTTCTCCGGCTAGTTTAGCAAAAGAAGAACATTCGGAGGAAATTGATCAAGAGGAACCCGAAGAAATGGAAATGGAGGTTGATTAGGAGGAACCCGAAGAAGTAGAAATGGAGGTTGATCAGGAAGAACCTGAAGAAATGGGAGAGGAGATAATTGGTGACACAGTCGACATTGTCACACAAGAACCAGCCTCGCCTAAGGAACCCATAGATGAAGGAGTTATGGATATAGTGCATGAGGTTGAGACTGTCATACAGTTGTCGAATTTTGTCAATGAAGAACAGGGAAGTGGAATGTCAGACAAAGGGATGGAAAGTGATGTTGTTTTGCAAGAAACAACATCACCTACCCAAGCAAATATGGATATTGAAACGATTGGGGGTGTTACATAAGAACCACCCCCGATTCACCTAGAACAGGGAAACAGAGAAGCAATTCATGAGGAACGAGGAGATAGAGAAAGAATAAACCGTGAGGTCGATATTGTCCTACAAGAACCAGTATCGACCACAGAGGAGGAAATAATGCACAAAGGGCAGGAGGACAGAAGGGAAACGACTCTCGGAATCGACGTTGTTCCACAAGAACCAACGTCGACCCCAGCTGAAGTAATAATGCATGAAAATCCGGCCCAATTTGGAAACAAGGATGATGAAGTTACTCCATGCTCTCCATTCTAGTCCATGATGCCTAGAGGGGCGAGGGGATTCCGCTCACCCCAACGATTAATGAAGGAAATAGTTGTTCCACCAGTGCTTAAATTTTTTGACCTAGGAGAGGACATGGCCACTATCGGCCTAGTCATTGTTGAATCTCTGTTGGAACACTCAGAGGCTCGCAAATAATATGGGGTTCCAGTGGAAACACCGGAACACGGAGTGGTCGATGGAAATGCTAACCAGACGGCAGGAGTCCCTGAAGTGAATATAGAGGAAGAAGCCCCTGAAGATAGGGAGCCCAACCAGAAATACCTAACAGAAGAACCAACTAATAATACTGGCAGCATTCCACCACCTCCTGAGCCTGTTATAGGCCTAGAAACTGAATTTTGTTGTTAAATAGGAATGGATTGAAAAATGTGAGAAAAGAAGGTTACCTCACAAGAAAAGGTAATAGTTGCAGTTCAATGAAACCATGAGATTGAATGGGAGGTTCGGGAGTTGAAGAAACAAGTTTCATAGTTGAAAAAGAAGGTAAAAATTTACAAGTGGAAGGCAGTAAAGCCAAAAGTTGAGGTCTCTTCTGTAGCTACGCAGATTGGTCCAATTGAACAGTTGTTTGAAGGCCAAGAATTTTTCTTGGCCACTGAGATCCAGAGGTGGCAGTCTGCTACAAATGGACACAAGAAAGAGACAATGCGGGTACGACAACAGGCTGTCGGGATCGTTACAGGATACATTAACCAATTAGATAAGGCGCGGTTGAAGCAATCTAAACAAAAGGCCAGAATAGAAGAATTGGAAGAACAAGTGCAATAGCTACAATCAGATAAGGAGAAAATGTTCTCTCTAGCACAACAGGTAATGGCTTGCAGACCTCCTGCACATAGCTACGTCTTATTCCTTCATGAACAATTTCTTTTCTTTTGTCTTGAAAGTATATATAAGGAGATTTGGCACAAGATTGAGGACCCCATTCAATTCCTCTATATTCTAAAAATTCATGATATTATAGGACAACACTTAATGTGCGAGCTCTACATGCATGGTTACTTTTTGAGGCATGATTAGTCTTTTAACCTCATTCCATTCATGGGGGACATTCATTTAAGAGCTTTTACCTCCTACACCATCAATCATATTAAATGGAGAAAGGTCGATGACACGTTTGAGGAGAACCAAGTCATAAGGCCGCTAATGATGAGGAAGGAGCATAGCTAGTCAGAAAATATTTATAAAAAACATTTTACCTTCCTTCAGATTGAGGGGCACAAAGAACACATGTTGACAACCCAGAAATGGTGTGCTGACCTCTATTTCAGGCAGATTATAATGTTCCGTAAGGAAGCGTTGGACAGTTGTTAGAGAAGGTGGATGTTGTCATCCTCAGCCGTGAGAGGACGAGAACCATTTGGGGCACCTAACTTTGCACGGGCTCTAGAGAGGATGTCACGTTTTGTAGCATGCATTCAGACCTGTGGGGTCAAATGGATGGCGTTGAGGTTTCAATTTCCCCTTATTTGGTTTCCAGCTGAACAATATACTCCTCCATACAACGTTGACCCATATTGGTGGAAGGATGTTGTTTTGACGGAAGGTTATAAACCTCCTGGGATGGAAATGGCCAAAGAATATGATCTCACACAGCTTCATGCCAGTCATAGTCAGTCCAAACCAGATCTGAGGAGGTGACGAGATGCATGAGGACATGCAGATAGAACAGTTGGGGGAGATGTTGGGTACCGGATTTGTATACTTTTCTCTCCCATTTTTGCCCACCTTTCTATCTCTTTGTATCATTATTGTTCTTAAACACACGAGGTAAACCCCTTTCTTTTATCTTACTTGGGATATTTGATTAATGAAGTAATAGTCAAGGAAGTTTTACCTTTTATCAATTTTTCATGCAAGAAAATCTATAGTCTCTTTCTATCAAAAATTCTAAGCCAATATTATCATCAGCAACATTTGGTCTTGTGAATCCATAAATAAAAAATCAGGTGAAAAGGCAAGTTGACAGGCGATGCGCACAGGGTGAGCAACGATATTATGGTTTCATGAGAAGATGAATTTTGGCATGTTTTCAACATTTGCAGGGTATGGATAGCTTCATCAGATTCATCATGTCATCCACCATAGTTTTTTTATTAATTTGCAGTTGTAATTTGAGTCAGAGAGAAGAGTGTATTTCTGTTGCGCACAGATTGCATGAACATTTTGAGCCTTTTTCAAAACTTATTTAGGGTCAGCTTTGTTGTAACAGTCATCTAAAGACCTAAGGATGTTTATGGACCTGTTTGGTTCAATAAAAGCTTAGAAACTAGTTTAGGGAGGTGAAGGAATAAGTTTTAAAGTTTTGTAGCAAAATAACTTCGCTCCAAAAGTTTTGTTGTTTTAGTTTGCATCTTTGACATTTGTCTTTCAAAGAACAAATCCAATGGATTTTTGCTGAAGTGGAGCATGAAAATTCTTCCATCAGATGACGATATACCTTAGAGATATATACCAAGATTTCAGGAGCTCAATCAACAGTCAACCTCCATGTGGCAAGATGGTGAGCTATCATTTTTTTACACATGGCAAAGGTTTTCAGATCAGGGATCATTTCGAGAGTTCAAAGTTTCTAGATGAAAGTTCCAAGTGTTCCAGGTAGTTGTGCAAGATGGAAGTCTAGGAATTCCTTTTTCAAAAAGGACTGTTCCACCTCCTCTATTTGTTCGAATGTTTATGCTTGGATGAAGACTATCATAGTCAGTTTTACACTTGTTTGTTTTGTAAATAGTTTAGTTGACAAATCATGATCCCAAGTGGAAAATTTTGATGTAATAGTTGATTTTAATTATAATAATGGCTCTTCGAGCATGTATGGTATATATTCATACTTTAAGATAGAAAATGGGTTCGACTTGGGAGAAAAAGGGCCCATGTATGTGATTTTATTTTCTGAACATAAATAAAATTATGAGTGTTGAACATTCAACACTTTACCAAAGATTATTGTGGTTTGATTTTCAAGTTCTATGTTTCCTTTCTTATGTGTATGTGTGTTCTCTATATTTTCCATTTAAATGTTAAATATTCACCTTTGAATTGCATAAGTAGTTCATAATTAATCTTTGTTGGTGCTCTGAATGTATTTATTTCCTTTCTAAAACTATGCTGGAATTCACCCTCGGTTAGGTGCTCCTTTTTGGTGAATTTCTGTTCTTCTTGATATTTGATCAAAGATGTATGTTTCGGAATTCATCTGTTAGTGATGCTCTATTTCATGTGATTGAATATTTTTTTTGTGTACTTCCAAGTTATGTTCAAAACTCACCCACAATTAGGTGCTTTGAATGTAATGAACGACTATTTCTACCACTATACTATGACAAATGTAATAACTTGAAGTCATGTCTTCATTGCCTCTTTTTCCATGGGTGCTTCATTAAACTCTTATAATCTCTTGTAAGATCTGAATTATGACTCCATGCCCAATGGCTCTTTCCCCTAAGTTTGTTAACCACCATCATTGGGTCCTATCTTTATTTTACGGATTTGGCCTCTGTTTTATGTCCGTAAGCCTTATTGTTTTCACATTTTAATATTTTTTTGAATGAGGGATCCCCCTCTTGCTGGAAAGGGTCACTTTCCAGCCCAAAGAAGGTTTGAAAATATTACCTCTGGGATCAACTCTCTAAGCCCAGTTGAATTTACAGAGAGTTAACAATATGAAATCTACCACTAGATACGTGTTCAATATAGTTTCAGGAGCGATATCATGGAGAAATAAGAAATAACCAATTGTTTCATTGTCATCAACTAAAGGTTTAAGTATAGTTACATGTGAAGCAATATGGCTTAGAAGGATATTTGAAGATGTTGGCGAAAATTCACTAGAAATACAACAATAAAGTATCAAGTGTGATAATCAAATCACTCTCAAATTGTCAAACAACCCTATATATCATGCAAGGTCAAAACATACAGAAACAAAATATCATTTTGTATGAGAAAAAGATTCAATAAAAAGAAATTGACTTAAAATATTGTATTAAGGATGAAAATGTGGCTACCATATTCATGAAGCTTCTTTAAAAAACTAAATTTAAAATTTTTAAAAATAAGCTATGTTTCGTAGAAAATCCTAATTATGAACCTGATTGAGACTCAGACAAATATGCAAGTTAAACTATAAGTTGTCATGCAAGGGAGGTGTCACAATAATCACAACGACTACTCTATAGTCAGCGAAGTAATTAATAGTTGGTGATAGTCAATAAGAGTCGGTGACAATTGGTGGAATCACTGTAAAATCTTCGGCAGGGTGTGTCTATAAATTGCAGTGGTTAGAATGCAATCTTCAAGTTTTTTTGGTTTGAATTTTCATCTCTGAATTCCTCTGTTGCTTTGAATATTCTAATAGAGAAAACACGTGTGCCTTTGTGCATGCTCAGATTGAAACATAAAATGAGGAAAAAATGTCTTTGGGGTGTGCTTAATTTAAAAACGAAAGGTAGCTATAACGACACAAGATCTCCTGGGAAAATTCTCATTGATCTCTACCATCCACGCCCGCTGCAGAAACAATGAAACCCATAAGAATCCAGTCATGAAACCTTCACGGGGTTAAAATGCCTAGTCACAGGTTTTTTAAATGTCCAATTTCTTAATAAATATGGGATTTAAGGTGGATCATTTTCTATTCAAACAGGAACATTAATCCACAAGCTGTGCATTTCGTCTCTCAGTGAATGAATGTGAAAGCATGAAAACAACAATCTAAGCTAGTAGTCTTTAGTGCGATTTTTTGAAACTTTTTACGGTGTAATTTCTCTAAATTCCGGCAGGAATTTATTGAAAAGAGAGGTGTGATTGCTAACTTTGCATAATCAAAGTGCTTTAGAGGTTTTTGAGGGTGCTGAATCCATATATAAAGTCAAAAAACCATTTTAAATAACAAAAACCAAGATTTTACCTCAAAAATTTTCACCGAATTCCGACACCTGAAACTTCAAAAAGTCGCACTAAAAACAACTCCCAATCTAAAAACCACAAATCAAGTAAGAAGACCAACTTAATTATAAAATCATAGCCCTTCTGTATCTAATTTTAGCGGGAATTTAGCCCATGGATATATATTTACAACAATCATTGTGTCCTGAAATGTTTTGCCTGGAGATAAAAACCCTTGTGTCCACAAGCTGAGTTCTCATATTTTAAGGGCAAGCAATAACCAGCCTGCCATAAGGCATTTAATGCGCCTATGGCAGGCCTTTTGACATAGCATGACCATACATAGCCATCTCTGATTTGACAGATTTCTTCGTGATTGTCGCTGCCTCCCTTCCACGGTGGCGTGCCACGCTGGCTGACTCACCGTGCGTTTAAACCACGGTTTAAACTCACCTCCCGCCATAATTTGATATGTGCATTTTACTCCCACTTCCGAACCAGTTGGTCGAGTTTAACTGAACACGCCTCCACTCCACCGAAACTCGCATCAGTGATCGCTGAATCGGGATCCAGGTTACTTGAACGCGCCTCTGCTCCTGCCATCGAAACTCGAAGCCGCCTGGATCGGTGATCAATTAATCGTTTTACAGGTTTGATTTTGTCACACTAGCTCCTTTATCACTCTAAAATTTTTGGAATAAACCCATACGCTGCTTGGAAACAAGAGCAGACAGTTTCCCCCAATTCCTTCATTGGTTATAGCTCGGACGTCTTACTGTATGTGTGAAACCCTCACCGGGCAAGCCCTCTCTCTCCCTGCATGTTAGATAGGGGAAATCCCCCTTTCCGCATACCTGTACGCTGTCCTGATTACATCTCTGTATTTTTCTTTGCTTGACACACCGGAATTGGATACTAATGGAAGAATGCTTTCAGCTACTTTGCTTGCCAATTTAGGGAGAATTTAATGAGATTGCCTCACGAATGCCTCAGTTTAGATGATGTGAATGCCTCACGAAATTGCATTGATAGTAAGTTCTTTTAAGGTTTACAAATGGTCTCTGTGTCAATATTTTTATTTTTATTCTCACTGTTAGAACTTGATATATGATATTTGAGGCTACTATCTGTTTTTTATCATTTTTTTTCCATCTAAAGCGCATCTAGTTTTGCAGTGGCAAGGTCTATTGACAAGTTCTGTTGCATGATACGTATGTAATTTTTCCATGTCATGCCATGTCAAGACTCCAGTCTAATAGCTTCCTAGAAATATCTTCTAGGGCCTTTTTGCATTTAAATATTTCAAACATGGTAACTGTGTTTCATTTGTTCAACATTTATTTTCAAGTTAGACACAGTATTCAGTTGTACATGTTGGAGATGTCGTAGTTTGGAGCAAATCTAAAATGTGAAAGAATAACAGTAGATTAACATATCATATGACAAATAATGCTTCATCGTGAACAATGCCTGCCAAGATAATAGATGCAATGAAAACCAGGAAAAGGAAAGCCTGGCATATGTTTTCTATTGCCTCTGCATCTGGAGAAGGACTATCAATGTGGAATTTAATGGACTTTCTAATGAATTTCAGGCAGGAAGGGTGCAAAGAAGAGCACACCCCAATATGAAATTTTAGAATAAGCAAGAACTGGGTCACATATGTTTTTAAAACTATAGGGTGCAGAAGAGAATCCATTGATAACCTGAAGCATTGATCTGTAGCTGTTGGCAAGAGAAAAATATTTTTGCATGCTCTAATCGATAGAACCAAGAAGCAGAAAGCTATAATCAAAGGCTTCTCCTTTCTAGTCTGATAAGAGGTGGTACTCTAATTCAGAGTTTGTAAAATTCATCTCTTCCTCTGCAAAACACATCTAAGACAGTGTGATATGAACCTTGGTGGGAGATGGGGTATTTCAAACCTCTGTTCCATTTGTGTAGCCAAGGTCACTTTGACACTGCTCTACAATATTATCAAGATAGAAATCTGTACAATCATAAGAGTTTGGAAGCATCACATTTGGCAGTAAAAGAATCCAGAAAAAAAGCCAAGGAGGTGTTCCAAAGAATGTCAACGGTATCAGTGTGCATGACAGTAATGAGAATAATCCTTGGAGTTTGAAGAATTGCCTCCAAATCTAGCTAATGGAGTAATAGAGAATTTTGCTGCCCTGGATGATTTCTGATTACCCTCATGAGGTAAGTCCAAATAAAAAGAGCTATCCTCTTAATAGTGAAATTCACTTAATGTTTTTCATCCGGAGATAAGTCTCTCCCCTGTGAAGGAGATTTGAAAGACATTGGTTCTTTAAAACACTACTTGTCAGCTTAATATAAACCTGCACTTGGAAAAAGATCTTTTATTCCTTATCAAAATTTGTAGTCTGTACCACAGCAGGGTGTCTGATCCATATCAATATTTCTGGTCATTTCAAATTGGGTCGGTATACTTCTATTGAAGCTGCAGCTACAGTTGTAGACGCTGCTTTGTTGACTGAGATTTCAAACAAGGATCATAACATTATTGATGAACTTCATGTCATGGAAAATGAAGCATTTTAGAAAAACGCAGGGTTATTCAGACAACGAATTTTAAATGAATATTCTGAACAAATGGAGTCGAAATTCAAAAAAACGCGACATGGGTTTTTTGCAGAGCGATCCCAATTGTCTTTTACGCTGGCAGATTCGAAAATTTGCATACTGTTTGAGGGATTTTGCTTGTTCTTCCAAGGGGCCATACAAAAGGCAAACGTAAAGTGATGTGGAAATGAAGTCCAAAAAGGATTTCGATGCTAAAAGGAAAACCTTATGGGAATAAGCATATTTTCGATCTCACCTTTATTTTCCACGGCAACGCATATAAAAAAATTGCAGACTCTCTCCATTAAAATATGGGAGACCACCCATTTCATTTGCCAACGCCGCAAAATAAACAGAGGCAGGGAAATATTATATACATCTATCTCTTGAAAACGCATGATCAACTCAAGGAGATGACAATGGAGTGGGTTTTTCATTCCCAGTTTTAATGCTAAAATCAGCGGGAGTTTCTTACTTCTGTAATACCATAAAATTCAGATATCTTGGGACGCTCTTTGAAGCCAAAATTGTCTGCTCAACAATACTTTTTCAATGTTAATATTTAAGTCGGTCCTGCGGAATTTGGGCAATTGTCCAGGTTGTAAAGCTTTCTTCTAACTATGATCACAAAGCATGTACATTTTTTGGGGGAGAGGATAAGGTTTCAACGGTGAAGATGTAAAAAAAATGGTGGTTGCTTGGCCACGGTAGCTTGCTCTTGATTTGGACTCTATGAAGCTCAGTTTCTATTACTTTAAGATTGCATGAAAATGTAAATATTATTTGATGTAATTAATTTTGATTTTTTTTTAATACTTAATTTATATAAGGTTAAGATGAATTTATATTAGTTTTAATTTATATAGAGTTAAGATAGATTTATACTTGTTAGTGTTTGAGAGTGAATAATATTGATAAATGAATTTGAGTGTATGTGATTAAAATAAAGTTCTGATGAAATATTAATCTTTCTTTTTCCAACAACTCAAAACCAACACTTAAATCAAAATGTGATGCTGTAAAACTTTTCCCTTATTTTAATTTAAAATTGCAAAACAATTACCTTTTTTTTAAGGTCAAAAATTATAATTTGTTTGATGTAATGACATTAACAATTTGTGATATTGTGATTCAACATTTAAAAACCAGCACTTAAATCAAAATGTAATGTTGTAAATCTTTTCCCTTATTTTAATCTAAAATTGCAAAACAAAAAATAAAGATTATTTAAAAAAATTGTTGTGTAAACATAGTTGCAAACTTGACAAAAAATTTCTCCAAAGTCTCTTTTCTTAGATATTGTATTTAGTGGTTGTTTTTACCTTTTTTTAAAAATTTGGTGTTATAAGTAACACCCATTTTTTTCAAGATTAATAGTTCAAAATTTTACAAATATGATATATAATGTTGCAAACAAAATCCTTAAAATCTACAAATCGACCTCAAAATAAAAGAGAAGTTAGTAGCAACATCCACATTTTTATTGAGATTAAAATCATAATATGTTTAATAGAACAACATTAACAATTTATGATAGTGTGATCTAACGTCTCAAAACTAACACTTAAATCAAAATATATTATTACTTGTAAATCCTTTGTCTTATTTTAATTTAAAATTTCAAAAAGAAAAGGAAAAAATATACATATGGATTTCAAGCAGTGAGTTGTAATCATATTAAATAATTGTCTTCTTCTTCTACTTAAAAGAAAAATTAATTACATAAAGTTATCGAAGGAAGCTTCATCACCCTATAATTTATCAGTCCCAACTGAAGGGATGCCCCAACACCCTGTGTAGGGTACGACTTGCCATAGCTGCCACCCTGCCACCTTGAAGTGTTCTCAGGACACAACCTAAAGGTGATTCCAATCACCCTGAAGATTCGGCGAACCACGTTTCACAATTTTTAGTCTAGATCCCCTTATGTTCTAAATCAATGTAAAGAAATTGTAATGAAGATTTTATTGCTCTGATCGATATGAATGTCATTGTCAAGTCCTAGAAACTGTACTGCACACCACTGCTCAATATGACAATTGCACTATCCAATTGCAAAACAAACAACTACACAATTCGTTCATCCTATTGAGAATTTGCTCATGTATAAGCTGTAAACCCAAGTTGTACCAAAATAATAAACTCATTGCACTGCAACAATCAATGCAACCTGCAATGGTCAATGTCACTATACTGTAATGCTCTCGAATGAATATGCATTCAATGGTTCATAGAGCAATGATCCAAATCATTGTGCCAAGCGACTAAAGCTGTTGCAAGTACCAAATACTAAATTCCAATGATGGCACAATCCTAAATGCCTTAGGTCATCCCTATGTCTTGCTTTCAATGCTCTCAAACTCTTCCCAAGGAGGCTACCAACATATGTCTTATTTATGTTGCTTAGATAATCAATGTCCTCATTCCACCATCATTTACTGTTGTCATATTAGATCAATGTTCAAGAATGTTGTTACAAAAAATTTATGACAATATTATTAATATTGTCACTATTAAAGTCATCAAGATTGTTACATAGGGTATAATAGTTCACTTCAAAGTTTCTACGCCTCTCATTGTGTAAAGATTAAACCTTTTGACTACTTCTAATAGTGTACTATCACAAATATCCAAAAGACATTCCCTAATGTTTACACTGAAACACTATTGTTCACTGGAACAATCTCACAAACGCTCTTGTCTTCACTTTAATTAATCAACTAAACTTTATCAAGTGAAGATTCTTTTGTATCACTATTGTAGGTTACTTGGAACTCACAGGTATCCTTGGTTTCAAATATTCAACTTTGTAAACTGATAGCCAATTAATAAAATGCAATAATTTCTCCAGAACACCATTAACCGTATAGTTACAGAGGTGAAATTTCCTTAGAAAATTTGTCTCAATTCCACTCTTTATCATCTACTAAATATGTGCATTCACATTTCACACATCAAATGACATCCTCATCAAATTCTTATGCGTCTTATGCATCATGATCAATCATCTTCACAAACTTATTGAATATGATCATGCATAATTTAGCATACTCTACTCATCAAAAATTAAACTATCCATGTTTTTAACATTTCAGTTCATGGTTTTTGAAATCCAATTGTCCTTAATTACCTCCCAAATAAATTCAAACTCAACAAATATTTAAAACCAATACACAGTTTCTAAAAACCATGCATGTTAATAATTATAAAATAATCCATAACCTCTGCTCATAATCATTGTTAGCCACCATAAACCATTTAAATAAGTTGTTTTCGAAACAATCTATAGTTTATATAACCAATAATGAATAAAGTAAAATTTCCATTCAACACATTAGTCTTCCAAAATTATAAATTATCAAAGGTTCAAACAACATTTTCATTATGGTTTCCAAATTTGTTTATTAACTAGGTTGAGAAATAAATAGCTTCACATTTAATCTATGGTGTAGACCATTTTGACTTTTTAACTTGCATAATCCTTGCCACACCAAATCATGACTATTCTTGAAAATGTTCCAACAAAATCAATTGAAAAATGTTGTTGTCGGCTTGACTCATTATAGAGCTAACTTTGGTCATGCATTAGTGTTTCCCAAAATAAAAACAAGATTGTAAACCACAAATTATTCGCTATATCCTCTGTTCTTTTCGATAACTTATATAAGGCCGAGGTTCAGAGTAAAAGCATAATAGATAGTTCCTCTGTTCTTTTCGATAACTTATATAAGGCTGAGGTTCAGAGTAAAAGCATAATAGATAGTTTGTTGAGGTGGACTAATTAATGTTTTTATATAGATTTTTTTGGAATGAGAGAGGGATTTTAGAGATGATTGTTGGAGTATATTAAAGTGAAAATATAATTATATTTAAGATTTTAATTTGATTTAAATAAAAGTAAAATTTTAATGAATAATTAATATATAATTTAACCAAGTTTTAATAATATATAATTTTTTTTTCTTTCTTTTAGTTTTAATTTTAATTTAAATCTTTTTATTTAATTTTTCTTTTAACTTTGACCATAGGGTAGGAATCATATGGTCATCTTTTGGGGTTTTAGTCTATGAAATGGGGTCCTCAATTTCAAATGTTAATATATCTCAAATCAAGAGGCCTCTTGGGGCGTACCACATACCACTAGAAACATCTTGATGAGGAGAGTCCAATGACGTGGGTCTCCAAGACAAAATTAATGATTTTCCACTTCAAAAACCATCGACAAAGTCGAGATATCTCGTAAGTCCAAGGACCCCAAACCTTAGGACTAGGGTTTTCAACTATCCAATAGTGGAGCTCCCAACTTGATGTAATCCAGACAATTATAAGTTTTCAGTATCAATTTTACATCAATGACTGTGTTTTAGCCAAAGTCAAACCCAATCAAACTCCAAGGTTGACATCAACGACAACAACATAAACCAAAAGCACAAGAAAACCTCAAACCACTTCACAAAATGTCAAGAATTATCGCTATTGTTATTAGGAATTTTAATTAATTAAATTTGCAAGGGTTGGAATTAGATAAGAACAGGTTATGATTGAAAAGAGGAGTAGTGAAATTATTTTGATTGTCAAAGTTATTATTTAACTTAATATTAATGGTGTCATGCCCCCAAAATGCCAAATGGAGTCAAATATGAATTGGAAATTGTGTTATGGTTTTCAATGGATTTGGAAAAACTTATATGTTGCAAAGTGGTCATGCTTAACTTGACAAGGTTATTGAGGGGGAGAGTTGTGATATTGCAGAGAGTAAGTTCTACCAAACCCAAGGTGAAGTGGGGGTCGACATAGGTGAGAAGGCACATGTATGTATTAAGTTAATGTTTAATATTGGTCATAAAAATGAGGGTATGGGTTGCAAACATAAAACCAAGAGAGTCTAAGGTCGATCCAAAGTTGGCGTGAGGGAAAATTTCGCCAAATCGTTAATTGAAAATGAATGATTTAAGGATAGATGTTTCAAAATTTAGATATAATTTGTTTCCAAAAATTCTAATAATTTTTTTTTGTAAATAGATATTTTGTATTCATTCTTCATAGGAGTACATCGTGATAATTTGTTAGACAAAATGATCTCAGTTTCATTCCTATCAGACTTCTTGTCTGAGAGATAGTGGAAAAAACAAAAAGACAACAACAAGAGAAAGCTAGATAGCAACATGTAGATTGCCCTCATTAACCAGAAGAGACCCAAAATCCAAAAAAAAAAAAAATCATCAACCATCTTTATGCAGTGACATTACCCAGACCAGGATCTTGTGACATATTTTCAGGTGGCAGAGGAGGACAAAAGGCTTCATGCATGTGGGCTTCCATATGCACCAACCTTACCTCAAATCATTCATGATTGTCTTGAATCCATTTCTTCCTGTGCTAGAGAGAAACCAACTTATTCATCATGTGTCAATGATTATGTTGCAAATCATTCATAAAGGTTATGACCTCGATGCAATCATTGTATCAATACTGTGCTAATTTCTCCATCAGCAGTGTGACCTGATGTGATTGAGTATTAAGAGTTTCAAAAGGAGGAGATAGATCGACTCTCCCTGGAGAGTTTACAGGTTGTTGTTCGACCTCCTCCCCAATATCTCGTTGTTCCACAAGATGCATCGCGTTGATAACTCAAGGGATGTCACCCCTACGGGCGAATCCCCTTTAGCATTGCATCTCCTGCCAACATGTCCACTCCCCCAAATTAGACAGGGTCTCATGCCACGCATATCAACAATTGAAAATACTCGTTTGAGTCCCAATCTAGAACCTGTAAGACGATACTACAAACCACCAATGATACCACTGCAACCTCTGACATGACAACCACCTGACGACCTTACTCGCTGGGAAATGCCTAGACCTTACAACTCGGAGCCACCACCTAGTGTTGCTTGACCAATCACAACACTGAAACCCCAAGGGAAAATCACACCTTAGGAGGCTACCAAATGCCTCAGGGGGTTTGCCACAAGCTTTCACAATCACCGCAATGAACACCTGGTACTTGAAAACTCTCACAAAGAGCACAAGACTAGACTGTTCAGAGATCCCTACAAGAAAACTAGAGAAGGTCAACCTGTAAGAATGTACCTATGAGATAAAGGACCTGGAGGTCCAAAGGGCCAATACGAGTTTGTCCCTTATTAAAAAAAATCCCACACACTAACTATTATTAAGCCACATTATTTAATATTATTAAAACTCATTGCTTGAAATCCATGTGTGGCAAGAAGGCAGAGGATATGAGTGGTTTGGTAAGTGGCTTTTTTTTTACTATTTTTTATTAATATTTGAATTTTTTTTAATAAATAACCACTTAATGAAGGACGCTGATGTGGGGGAAGTCCTGGATAGATTGTGGGTCTGCAAGCGCTGCTTTCTCGTGCTTCATCGATGGACGGTTGATTTCCATCCGATGGCTAATGCACCAAATAACCATTTGATGCGGGTTCATATGACAGGTCTTCCTATTCAATTCTGGTCCATCAAAGCTTTGCAGGCCATCGGAAACTGTATCGACACTTGCAAATTTGTTGATCCAAAGTGTGCTGGCCTTTACGACAAACGTGTGGCATGGGTGTTGGTCGACGTTTCCTTTGCTGGTGGTCTCCCCGCTATCATAGATCTGGAATGGAACGACGTTATTTACAGACAATCGTTGGACCATTGGAAGACCCCTTTCCGATGTTTACCTATGTCATGAAACGGGTCACCTCATGAAGTCATGTAAAGGGTGGAGACCGACTCGAGAAGTGCAGAACACCTCTGAAGCTCGTGCTGCGGTGACAAAAGATTCTGGTGGTGAAAGGACCCTTAGTCACCACGACATGTCGGCTTGCCCAACGAAAGATACGGGTAAGTCCTCTCTATCACCACTTTTCCCTTCCGATGTCAGTTTGGAAAGGGTGGCGGTTTCTCCTATTGTACCTTCTAGTGTGGGTTTGGGTCACCCAAGGGAACAGAGCCAATGTAGGGGGTGGGTGCTCCCTCGATTCTCTCGGTAAAAGAACCTGTGAATGATTAGGGAACTGGACGTACCCCCATACTCATTTTGAATCCCTCGCCACTCGGCGGCTGGGGGATGTTGTTTGGTCAATTTAGTGTGTCCTAAATTGCTGCATTTAATTTGTCAATCCGGGAATCGTAAGCTGATGAAGTGCGGCGCACTATATGTGCAAGATAACCTATTTCTTAACTTTTTGTCGTTTTTGGTTTTCTAAGGTGAAATGGAAATTCTAAAATGAAAACAAGTATGGTTATGTTTGTTCAAGGAAATGATATCCCCTATAATGATTTACCAACTTGAAACTTAAAAAAGAAATTTTAAATTTACAATGACAAGACTTGAAAGGAAATGAAAATGTGTTGTTGAAATGAAAAGGTGCTGCTAGTCTAATAAATCAAAACAGTGAACTGTTGAGCATGAAAACCAAACTATTCTCGCTGCTGACTAAACACAAAAGAAACTATGCTTAAGGAAATTTAAAATTGCAACAAAATAAATCTAAATCAGATTACATCAATTTATCTTCTGATCCTTCATCATTAGTCCAGCTATGATTTTCGGAAGTAATCATAAACAACTTGAGTAACTGATATCTAACTTGCAGAAAGTAAACTAATATCAAACCATACATTTATGATTCAATCCCTCACCATCAGTCCAGCTGTGGCTTTCGGAGGCAACTGAAGATGTTGTGCACAATTTAATATATCTAAATTGCAGAAAGGAAACTAATACTAAACTACACATTTCATAATACAATCCCTCACCATCAGTCCAGCTGTGGCTTTCGGAGGCAACTGAAGATGTTATGAGCAACTTAATATATCTAAATTTGCAGAAAGGAAACTAATACTAAACTACACATTTCATAATACAATCCCTCACCATCAGTCTAGCTGTGGCTTTCGGAGGCAACTGAAGATGTTATGAGCAGTTTAATATATCTAAATTTAACTACTGAAGCAAATAAGCAAAACTGAAATGAACAAAGCAATACTGAAATTTAAACAAAAACTATGAAAAGCAAATT
>JAXQQM020072951.1:0-98819 GCA_034641835.2 Pinus albicaulis
TGATAGGTGACCTTGTACTCAGTATTTGATCATCAGCATGGGTCTTTAACTAAGTGGTTTCCCTTTTGTTCGACATCAGCTTACATTATCACACCTGGGATTCATGCAGTACCTTGATTTCCATTTGACCCTATCGGTGGATATCTCTCCTCTTTGTCAGCCTTCATTATTGGTTGGTTCAAAGGGTTTCTGCCATGCACTAGCTTCATCTTGTGCATGTTGGAAATGTACTTCGGGTTGGTTACTTCACTCTACTTCGTTTGATTCCTTCCGAATCTTGGTCTGCGGGTTACACTCGCACTGGACTGATGTGGGATGCCTTAATGCCTTCCTTCCAGCAGATCTTTTCCCATTGACTCCAACTCATTGCTCTGGGAATAAGGTCTAGAGTCCTTTTGTCAGTACCTTTGGGTTTGAAGTCATCGGTGGTAGATTCTTCACTATCGACAGTGAGGATACATCATTTCCTCCTAATTGATAGATTCTTTCAAGTGTTCAACTTCAACTCATTCATTCACACTTGCTAGATTGTACTGGGGCACCTTGACACTCATTATCATTATCGTTGGGTTGTCTCGCGTTTTTTAACGGTATACATCAATGACCGGTAATCAAACAATTTCTCACATGGTCGACTTCAGCTCATTTATTCCCATTGTGTAGAATTGCGCCATGGTGATTGGTGAAGACCTCGGGTTTGCATCAGAATGCTTTGGTTCACTTTGACAGCTCCTTCAGTTTTCTTCCAGTGACACCATCCACCCTTATATGTTGCAGTTCCATCACAGCAGCATCTTATATGTTGTCTCTCGAGTTGCGTGTTGTACCATTTGTTCCCCCACTTATGATTTGGCACTTGGAGATTCAGTTGTGACTTTTGTGATCAAATATCTATTGCAACATCATTGATCAGTCTTCTATATGTGATACTTGGACTTGATTTTGACTTATACTTTCGGGCAGTGATCAAATGATTCACTATGTACTTTACATTTCAACTATACTTGTACACATATTGGATCTGCTCTATACTTCATATGAGGACATGTTTTTCTTTCACTGAGCATGGGTATGCCCGCCAGCTATCTTTCTGATCTCTCTCACTGGTTTTTTGGCAAGCTGAAATCTAGTGAAGTCCTCTCTAGTCCTCGCAAGGTTCTTTGTATGAACATAATACATTTCGGCCATCATGTATCCCTTCTGACCTCATATATTAGGGGGAATATTTTATAGCATCATTTATCACCATCATATACTTGATGAATTATGCATTGGCCTTGGGAAACCCTTCCCTTCAAACTTGGACATATTTCTCAAAAAACAGTATCTTAAAACCTATACACGACTCTACCCAGAATTTTCCGCATATGCACGCAAGTCTATACATAGAGAACTGTGTATGCCATTTTAAACATTAAAAAATATATATTTTCCCTATTTGAGAGGCAGGGTTTACGGTTGTTCTAGTAACTTAACAACCCCAACCCGTGGCCTAACTGTTCCCAACTGCAAAAACTAATTTGAGGGAGTATAAAAGCCCTTCAAGGGAATGGCCTAAGGGAGGAAGAGAGAGAGATAAATATAGATACTATATGATGTTGGAGCCCTATCCAAGTCTGATATATTCCCGTGCCTCCTACACTTTCTAGATATTTTCAGGAAACCCTTGTTTCCTTGAGATGTTCACCACCCTATGTGACATTCATTGTGCACTATTCTTGGAAGAAATCTTGAGAGGCTAGGGCTGGATGGATCCAGAGGACGGTATGCTCGAAGGCCATGGCAGATTCAGGTGTAGGAGAGATAATATGCTGACACTGCTGTTTACAACTCAGCTAAATGAAGAGCCATCTTGTTCTGATGTTTTAGCTATTCAATAATATTTACCATACATGTCTCTAGTCATCAATTGTATGTATCAGAATACTGTTTTTATGAGATTATGCATGCATTTCACTAACATCTAGAACATATATATGTTGTACAAATATGATTTTGTGTTCGTTCTTTATTGATTTACAGATTATGGAGCACAAATTGTTGCAAGGGGTTTGCACCCCACGCGATCTACTTCAACTGAGGGATATCTGGGTAAGGTTTTCAACCTATAGATTCTAGTTATTATCATAAAAGTTGGTTAAGTGAGTCCTTCTTGTAATGACATGCCCCTAATCTATGAAGGTTCATCAACCCAAGACCTTTAGGTTTCCCAAAACAATAAAATGCAATTTTATAGGGAATGAAGGCAAAATCTTTTTGGTGCTAGAAGGCAAGTCTTTTGTTATGCATGTTCTTATTGTTTGATAAGAAGAATAGATAATAGATAATATGTTAGGAACTTTATTTTTCAAAGCATGAGGAGGATCTTGGCAGCCATAAATTTCAATATAAGAAAAGGTATCCTCAATATACTAGTCTTGGATAGGATTAACTCCCTCCATAGCTTCATCGATGAACCTAGGAGGTAAACAATTGAAGAAAATTTGATGCAACGGGATCATAAAGTTATTGCAAATATCATACAAATTATCTTTATCCCTAACATACGATAACTTGGAACAATAGATGTGAATTGGTTTCTAACTGGAAGACCAACTCCATTTCATAAAAATGAATAGTATTTTAGTAGAAATTTCATCTATTAGATAAGCTAATGTGAAAAAATGAGGGAACAACACAGGAGGAGTATTGACCATTTTTTTAATTTGTCTTCTTATATTATTTGATAGGATAACTTGTAATGGTGATTCCAACCCCCTTAGAATCATCAAGTTGAATGAGAGGTGATACTTTTCCCTGACCTGACCTCCATGGTCTTGTTATGGAGATGGGTTACAAAATGTGTTCCTTTCCAAAAGTTAGGAGAATTAAATTTGGAATGCCCCATCACATTCAACTCAATGAGAGCTTTTCAAATATATAAATTTTATAGAAATTTGACACCCGTATCAAAATTTATGCTCGTTTAAATTTTGGCCAATAACCCTTACCACATCAGTAAGATTTTGACCCAGGTGGCACCCACATGGAGTCTTTATGTCACTTGGGGTCCACTATGGCACCTTCCACATCATCATGCCCCACCTTCATGCCATGCCTATATTTTAAGGGCTTATACCTCCCGACATCTGCAACAGGATAGAATTTTCTCCATTTAGACATGGAAATGAATTTTCATCTAACACCTTTCGACATTAATGTCCTACCCCTCTAAGGAACTTAACCTTGGGCTTCATGACATGACTGTTAGTATGGAAATTTCAAGAATATGTACCAAAAGTATACACTCTAGCTATTGGTGATAGATAGCCTTAACAACAAAAAAAAGAAAGAAAAAGCAAAAGATACATTGTAGTCTTCAATTAGAAAACTCAGATATGAAAAAATAGTTAGATAAAGCGCCCGCAAAAAAGTGATTACAGAAACTAAAATGCAAGATAAAACCACAAATATACCCAATTGAATAGTTGAATTTTTATTGATAAGAACTTATTACACCTGGTGGAGCAAGACTAGAGAGACTTTGTGCTCGTAAGTTCTCCTCAGTGGGAGGGTTCTTTGTATTCCCTTCGCTACTACATAATTCTTTCTCTCTCCTCCTTTGCGTGGGAAAAAAAAAGAGAAGATATGAACTCAAATATGGGAGCTCAAAAGGCTTGAGATGATAATGAAAATTATGAAATAGTCAAGTGTGGAGAGTGAGGAAAAACCCCTTTATTTATAACAAAATTCTAGCACAGATCTAGATCTATTCAAATAATAAAATATTATTAGACTAAATCAAGATATAACCGTTATGAGTATTTTATTATATTTAAGAGAGGAAAATATTATTGAATTTGTAAAAAATATTTATTTAATAACCCAACATGACAGTCCCTCCCTCGCAGATAGAACTATTTGAAGATAATATCACAGATATTGCAGATAATATCTCAGCGATTAATTTCCACGCATATCTAATGAAGAATTCAACATCAGACAATTTCAATGATTCTGTCAGAAAAGTTGACATCTCTGCACCAGAAAAATCCCGCCCCATTATCTCCAATCTGCCCATAAATTCCACCTCTGTCTCTTTTAGCTCTCAACCTAGAGACCTCACCTCTCAACATGTAAATCGTGCAACTGAACCTATAGACTTCCCCACTATCTCTCTCCCATATAGAAATTCACAGATTGAAAATGTTAACCCATCCCTCAGCAACCCGAAAAATAAGGGATTTAATAATCCCACTGTGGTAAACCTGTCTAGCGTTAACTTAGACCGAGCTTCTTTGTCCCTTCTTCATAAGGGTCTAAAATTTTCCATTACCCCTAATAAAATTCCCGTTGACAATATAATTAGAAACATAGAAATTTCCATAAGAGATCTTAACCTTATCGAAGCCGAAGAAATAATAAAATAAATTATTAAAATCCTTAAAATTGCCAAGCCACCTCCATGTAACTTATCCAAAGAAGAAAAACTTTCCATAAAAAACCTAAAAAATAATAAAAATATAATCATCCTAAAATTAGATAAATTTAATGCAATAGTAATAATGGACAGGGCTAAATATGATAAGAAAATGGAAGATCACCTAAACAACAGTGGTTTCTATAGAATTTTAATTAAAGATCCTAGTGCTAAAATTCTTAAGGAAGTAACCAAAAAAATAAAATATTCTTCTCTTGACACCATCATAAAAAAGAGAATCACCCCTTCTAGCTCCATCACCCCTAGAATATATGGTGCTCCCAAGGTTCATAAAGTAGGCATCCCCCTAAGATCCATAGTCAACACCATTGGTTCACCTACCTACCTCCTCGCACAATACCTTGCCGGAAACACCTCGTCACATATCAAAGACTCTGCATCCTCTGTTCAATGGACCAAAAACATTGACATGCAAGACGAGGATCTCATGGTAAGTTTTGACATTGTCTCCCTTTACACTATGACTCCTATAGATGAAGCCATCAACATTTTAAAAACTATCACAGATAGCGAGACAGTAGACCTCCTAAAATTGTGTGTAAAATCATCTTTCTTCAGCTTCAATGGAATTATTTATGAACAAACTCATGGGGTAGCTATGGGCTCACCTCTATCTCCTATTATTGCCAACATATACATGGAACATTTTGAGAAAATAGCCCTCAAATCCTTTCCATTCACCCCTAAAGAATCGAAAAGATATGTAGATGATATCTTTGCAAAATGGACCCCTGGTATATTAAAATTAAATAATTTCTTAACTCACATTAATAGTCTCTTGAGTCACATCAAATTTACCGTTGAAATTGAAAAGGAAAACCAATTACCTTTCCTATACATCCTTTTAACAAAAAAAGAAGGAAAACTCAACACCAAAGTTTATAGAAAGAAGACTCACACAGATAGATACCTTCATGCTGACTCACATCACCACCCTAATCAAAAAATTGGCATCTTCAAAACCCTAACGACCAGGGCATCCAGAATTTCAGACTCCCACCACCTAGAACATGAGATAAACCATCTCCACCATCTATTTCAACATAATGGATATAATAAACATGTCATCAACAAAACCATTCACCAAACCCTTAATAAAAATAACTTAAAAAGAGCCTTTGACATCCCTAAAATCTCTTTACCTTACATAAAAGGAACAACTGATAAAATCTCTAGAATACTTAACAAACATAACATTAAGATTGCCTTCACTCCCCTTAATACTATTTTAAATATGGTAGACTCTGCTAAGGACCCTATAAATCCTAGGCTACAAAAAGGAGTTTACATTATACCTTGCTCTTGTGGTAAAGAATACATTGGTAAAACTGGTAGATCCCTTAGCATTAGACTAAAAGAACATGTTGCTGACTTATCTCGGAACAGAATGGCCAAATCCACCTTAGCAGAGCACACCTTATCATCCTCACATTACATACGAATGGAGGATGCCAAACTTGTCTCTAAAGAGGACCATTACCTAAAGAGAAAAATCAAAGAAGCCATAGAAATTGAAAAAAGAAAAAACAACATAAATCGTGATGATGGACTTAGTATTAGCAACACTTGGAAATCCTTAATACATCAAACCTCTTAAGACATTAAAACTAATAATAACATCGTATAAATGCAATAATTTAAAATTAAAAAATAAAAATAACTAAAAATTAAAAAATTAAAAATAAATAAATATAAATATATAAATAAATACAACAAATAAAATATAAATAAATATTTTTTACTTTTAATTCAAATAAGGTTTAACTTCTCTTAATACTTTATATTTCAATCAAAGAAATAAAAAATTAACTAATTAATTAAATTAAATTAAACAAAATAAAATAGTAGATTAATTAATTATATAAATTATTTTAAATAAAGACATAAATGCGAAACGTTATTAAAAAACTCGAAAACAAGTTATTTTTATTCTCCTATTTAGAATCTATTTCTTTGTATGGATTCTCTTTTTATAAATATATTTATTTAGTTAACTAACTCAAAAATATGTGGTCCCGTGAGTCAATTAAGAAAATTGGTTAAAGTAATTAATACTTAAAAATTATTCTTAATTACTTTAAGGAGATATGGTCAAGTTGAGTTAGAAATAATTACTAGTAATGATTTAAAATTATTAAGATAAAAGTGGAAAAAAAACAGTTTATGCTTTTTAGCTAGCGTTTAAGACTTCAATGTGAAGTCCATCATCAGGGGGATCATAATTTTGATTATGAGATGAATTAAGGAATAATTATTTCATAGGAGAACGACTGATGATAAAGAAATACAAAATAAATAATAATATATTTAATTGTGATGAATCTAGATTAGGGGCAAAAATTTGCCAAAAATTCAAAGTGCTTAGAAGTGCACCAAACCAGAATGACCAGATCCGGCCCATCGACAAAAATCCAGCACAATTAGTTTCACTCAAAACAGAGTTATGAGGAAGTTAGAGCCCATTGATCGTCGTGTCAAACAAGCGAAATTTCAAAAAAAATGGTCAAACAGGGTCAAACGTAAAAATATGGGTTTTCTCCAATTTCTCCCAATGAAAATGCGACAAGTGTCACTACAAGATTCACTGATTAATATTTGAAGGTGATTTTTTTAAATGGTTTCCCTAAGGTTGAATGAGAACTTTTTTATGGGTAAGAATGGTCAACCGAAGCTAACACGTGAGTGCTGACTGGGAAGTAGCCACGTTCCCACTCTGGTGGACCCTATCCAAAGTTTGAAATTCAAAACATATTCATATGTTATATGGTCGAACATTATTGCAATGGTGGATTTTGGGATATATTAAGTGTGGCAACATTTTATGTCTGAAGTCTGAATTCTATGCAAAGTCCAAAGTTCAACTATATGGTGGCACATTTTAAATATTACAAAGGTTTCATTTGCAACATTTGGTGGTGAATTATTTTCAAAGTTCGAAGATTATATCAAAGGTCGGTTTCAACATATATATATATATGGGTGCATATTACATATAAGACAAAGTCCAAACGTTGGTTTTAAAATATAACGGGCGGCAAAATTATATGCATGGGAAGGGTCAAGGTCAGGGCTCAACCCCATGACCTCTGCCACAATAAGCGTTGACCTTACCAATACACCACAACGACGAATCTTAATAGTTATAAGTTGCGCCTTGTATTTGAAGATATATGGCACAACCGATGGGGGAATGGAGGGGGTCAGTCCCGTGGGCCAGCCCCCTCCCCACAAGACTTTGCACCATGACTAAAGGGCAGAGATAATTCAAAATGAGTGGGTTAACAATCAAATGGGTTTAATTAAACCCCTAATCCCAATGATTATGCGCTAATCAAATGTTAAATGTGTGGTTTTGTTAAAGAGGATTTAGCGCTAATCTCCAAAGTTAAACTCCACTAATGTTAATTAAACTCGCGTTTAATATGGTGGAAATTTCGGCGGTCCTTCAATTTCGGCATTGCCCCCAAATATGGCAGGCTTAACTGGAGATGTTCCAGTTTTAGTGGAGATTCCCAGGGAAAATTGAAGAAAGCATAACTTTTGCTATTTTTGACCAAATGGAGAGTAAGAAGAGTCATTCTTAGATGATTTTATGTTTTAGAGGCGTTGGAGCACTTATGAAAGTGTTTTTTCCACTTTAAATATTAAAGAAGCCGAGGACCACCACGAGGGGAGGTCATGCCTAGATCAGTTGGAGACCATTTTCAGAGATTGAATAGTCAATTTTGATGTTTTTGGGTCTTATGAACCTAATGGAGTAGGTTGAAAATCCATTGGAGCATTGTAGTTGCATGTAATCAAACATTTGACCATTAATCCCAAGAGGGCCTAGCTAGTTGAAGCAGTTCCTTGGAGATGTAGCCCAGGAGGGGTGAACTCCTTGTGCAATGTGATTGTCATGTGTTATTTATCTGCATTTTATTTGTTGTACATGATTTTTTAACAGCTAATTAACTCATAAATTTCTCATCAAAGAAACTTAAAAACTTGACACATAAACCCCTTCACAATTGTCTAACTTGAGACGATCCTAAACACATTTTATTTAACTGATGAGGGAGCTAGCATAGCAAAACTAGTTTTCCCATATTCAGATCAAGTTGGTATCACAACAAAGTTTAGCTCAATTTTTCCAGGGTTAGCTAGAAGAATTAGTTATTGGTTTTTTAATTTTTGCAAGGGGAATTTAACTATGTGCAAATTTATGTGTGAAGGAGAAGATCAAAATTGAGAGCTCAGTTCTCAAATCACAACAAATAATATCTGTATGCATTTCAGGTGTGATGGAAACATCATTAAGCACTGCTTCTAGTAAATATTCCTTAGAAAAACTCTTTGATAAAGAGATTTTGCAGAAGCTCTACATCATGAATTATATGGTGTAATAGATGTATGAAGATAAGAGCGAGAGCATTACACTTCAAGAGAAGTTGATTTCCATGAAGGAGGAGAAGCAATATCTTCTTGAAAAGATGCATGAGATGGAGACTCAGATCCATATTTCAAATGAAAACCTAGAAAAGATGCATTAGATGGAGACTCAACTCCATGATGCCAAGAAAACCTTAGCCAAGTATGTGCTTGAAAAAAAGGTATGCAATTACAGTTTATCTTATAATTATTCTCAATATGAATGTGTAGGTGCTTTTGAAAGACACACTAGCGATATAGGGTCCAAATTATTGATGAAAATGGGCTATGAAGGTAAAGGATTAGGCAAACATGCACAAGGCATAGTTGAGCCAATTGTTGTTGAGGAAAGGCCTTAGTATTTGGGTCTTGGTTATGGACAACATGATGGAGAATGCTCCAAATCCAAGGAGGCACATGAATGTGTTCTAATAAGGAATTTCATTTCATTTTCATTACCTCAAGCTTGTGAAGATTGTGTTCATGAGGAATGCAAAAGTTTTGCAGCCACTTTGCAAGAAGATGCCCATAAGCATGCAACTAATGAGAATGGAAAAAAAGAGGATGTTGAAATATCTAAATTCATTGAATGCATTTTTGGTATTCCGAAGAGAGCCGCTACCTCATCAAATTCACCTCCTCAAGAAGGTGACAAAGGTGAATGTTCAAGGTATAAATATGCTTCTAATCATGTTTCTTTTGATTATGATAAACATGGTAAATCTTCACATAATATTTGGGAAAAGTTTGCATGTTCCTTTTGTGGTTTTAATAACCATAATGTTTAAATATGTTGGAAGAAGATAGCCATGCACCGAAAAATTTCTAAACAAAGGAGATAGAAAGCCAAAGGTCCGTTGGACAATGGAAACCATGTTGAAAAGAAGATGCAGTTGTTTTGCACTCATTTCCATAAGCAAGGTCACATTGTAGACAAGTGTTGGAATTTGTATCTGACAAGTCATCCATGACATTTGAAGAAGGTTGAAAGAGATCTTAACAAAAATGGAAAAGAAGATTCCATAATTGATGTGGGTCAGGACGATTCACATGATGATGTGTAGCTGAAAGAAGTGCCATTGAAATGGTTTGGTAAGAGATGGTTAGATTTCTTATCCAATTAAATGCCTTGCATGTATTTTGATGATTGATGCATTTCTTTTCTAATTGAATGCATGTTGCATGTTTACGCCAAGAAGGTGTTTGAAATTTGAGTATGTTGACTCACTATTATTGCAGATTTTTTTTTTCATTTCAACTCTTTAAGTACATGTACATATGAATGGGGTTCTTGTACTTACGATTATACTTGTGAGAGAGGTGATGCATTTATACATGCATGAGATTTTGTGAGTATGAACATGCATGAGTGATCGCCTTGTGCGGGATTAATTGCCATGTTTACCCATGTATGTTGTCAACTTGAGAGTGTTGATTATTTACACATGCATGTCATATCGAATTGGATTAGTTGATTTTTCCTCCAAATATGAAAGGGAGACATTGTTGACGAATTGTTTCATGAGATGTGAAATTATTTTTGTTTCGGGAAAAGAATCGTCAAATTGTCACACATGCTTATGCTTGAATTGAGAGTCAGTTGTTTGAAGAGGCATGTTTTTTCAACTTGTGTTTGGTCGATGAGTTTTGACACCAAGATGTAAGAGTACATGGTGATTTTCACATGATGTGAAATATTTTTCTTTGAAGGAGCAAAAGGATATGTCGTCAAGTTATGTTTCTTGCATGATGTGTTTTTTAGATTGATGGTTGTGTTTGGGACAAGATGTTGTCGGATTTTGGGAAGGTCCACTCTTGAGAAAGAGGCTCATGTTTAGCCTTCATTCTCAAATCCATGGCACGAGAATCATATTGAACTGGAGGATGATGGAAAGAGGGGAAGTATGTCATAGAATTTGTAGCCAAAACATTTGCAGCCATTGTAGACCATTTGATGTCTTGATGCCAAGAAGCAAAAGAGATGGCGAATGCATTCTTCCATATGTGGAATTTGGTACCCTGGAGGTAAAATAATGGTCATTTATTTTCTTTTTATTACTGATGTTGGAACTCATTGTTGTAGTTCACACAGACGGGCTTAACTTGGGAAAGTGGTTTCTAAGGAGAAGCTTGCATCGAATGCATGTTTGTGCAAAGGAGGAACATGATTCTCAGTGGGAGGGAAATCAGTTAGTTTTCCAAGCATCGAGGGATCTCACTCGTACAACAGAGTGTTTTATATATCAATCAAAAAGTGTTGTTTTGGGTCAACAACAAAAGGAGGGAATTGGTTGAAGTGCCAAGCCATTTGCAAGGCAAGGCATGTTAGTGAACCCAAGTAGTTGTGATGGCGATTTTTCCAAGTAGAATCAAGTGATATAACTTTGGAAATATAACAATATTCAACTCTCATGATATAACCAAATTTTGTGGGTCCAAAAGAATTTCAGTGGGAAGGATTGATCAGAATTATGGATTAGGGGAAAATTTTTTCCAAAAATTCAAAGTGCTGAGAATTGCACCAAACTAGAATTACTGGATCCGGATCGTCACCAGGAATCCGGTGCACTTCATTTCACTCAAAATAGAGTCTGTATGAGGAAGTTAGAGCCTGTTGATTGCCATGTCAAACAAGCAAATTTAAAAAAATAATGGGCAAATAGGGTCAAAGGCTAAAAATTTGGGTTTTCCTGTATTTCTCCTAATCACAATATGAAAAGTGTCACTGTAGGATTCATCGGTCAAGGTTTGAAGGTGAATTGATTTTTTAAATGGTTGCCCCTAAAGTTGAATGAGAATTTTTTTTATTGTTGGAATGGTCCAACTAGAAGCTGACATGTGGTGTAGCCAAGGGCCGCCACGTGCCCCCTCTGGTGGATCCTATCCAAAGTCTGAAAGCATATTCATATGTTATATGGTCGAACATTATTTCAATGGTGGATTTCAGGATATATTAAGGGTGGCATCATTTTATGTCTAAAGTTCGAATTCTATACAAAGTCAAAAGTTCAATTATATGGTGGCGCATTTTAAATATTACAAAGGTTTCATTTGCAACATTTGGTGGCAAATTATTATCAAAGTTCGAAGGTTGTACCAAAGGTTGGTTTCAATATATATATGGGAGCATATTACACATAAACCAAAGTCGAAAGGTTGGTTTTAAAATATAACGGGTGGTAAAATTATATGCACAGGATGGGTCGAGGTCGGGGCTTGACCACATGACCTCCCCCACAACAAGCATTGACCTTACCAATACACCACACTTGCGAATCTTAATATTTATGGGTCACGCCTTGTATTTGAAGACATATGGCATGACTGGCGGGGTAATGGAGGGGGCCAAACCCCTCCCCAGAATACTTTGCGCCATGATCAAAGGGTAGAGATAATTCAAAATGCACGGGTTAACAGTTAAATGGGTTTAATAAAACCCCTAATCCTAATGATTATTCGCTAATCAAATGTTAAATGTGTGGTTTTGTTAAAGTGCGTTTAGCGCTAATATCCAAAGTTAAAATCCACTTATGTTAATTAAACCTGTGTTTAAGATGGCAGAAATTTCAGTGGTCCTCTAATTTCGACACTGACCCCAAATATGTCGGGCTTAACTGCAGATGTTCCAGTTTTAGTGGAGATTCCTAGGGAAAATTGAAGAAAGCATAATTTTTGTTATTTTCAACCAAATGGAGAGAAACAAGCGTCATTCTTAGATGATTTTGATCCTCTGAACACAATGTAACAGGTTGCAGAGGCATTGGAGCACTTCTGAAAGTGGTTTTTCCACTTTTAAGATTAAATAAGCATAGGGCCACCAGGAGGGGAGGTAATGCCTAGATAAACTGGAGACCATTTTCAGAGATTGAATAGTCAATTTTGAGGTTTTTGGGTCTTCTGAATCCAATGGAGAAGTTTTCAAATCCATTAGATCACTGTAGGTGCATATAATCATAAATTTGACCATTAATCCCAAGAGGGCCTAGCCAGTTGAAGCAAGTCCATGGAGATGTAGCCCAGGAGGGGTGAACTCTGTTATCAGCTATTGTGTAATGTGATTATTGTGTGTTATTTCTCTGCATTTTATTTTTTGTACATGAGTTTTTAACAACTCATTAACTCATAATTTTCTCATCAAATACACTTTAAAACTTGACACATAAACCCCTTCACAATTGGCTAACTTCAGACGATCCTAAACACATTATTTAAATGATAAAGGAGCTACCATAGCAAAACTAGTTTTCCCCTATTCAGATCAATTTCGTATCAGAGAAAAATTTAGCTCATTTTTTCCAAGGTTAGCTAAAAGAATTAGCTATTGATTTTTGAATTTGTGCAGGGAGAATTTAACTGTGTGCAAGTTTGTGTGTGAAGGAGAAGGTCAATATTGAGAGCTCAGTTCTCAAATCATAACAAAGATGCTTTGAATGCATTGCAGGTGTGACGAAATCTTCATTAAGCACTGTTTCTCATCAATCTTCCTTAGAAAAATGCTTTGATAAAGAGATGTTGCATAAGCTCTACATCATGAATGATATGGTGCAAGAGATGTATGAAGATAAGAGGGAGAGCATTAAACTTCAAGAGCAGTTGATTTCCATGAAGGAGGAGAAGTAAGAGCTTCTTGAAAATATGCATGAGATGGAGACTCAGCTCCATATTGCAAATGAAAACCTAGAAAAGATGCATGAGATGGAGACTCAACTCCATGATGCCAAGGAAACCTTAGCCGAGCATATGCCTAAAAAATGGGAATGAAAATCAATTTTGTCTTATAATTATTCTCAATATGAATGTGTGGGTGCTTTTCAAAGACACACTAGAGGAATAAGGTCCAAATTATTGATGAAAATGGGCTATGAAGGGAAAGGATTAGGAAAACATGCACAAGGCATAGTTGAGCCGGTTGTTGTTGAGGAAAGGCCTAAGTATTTGGGTCTTGGTTATGGAAAACATGAGGGAGAATGCTCCAAAGCCAAGGAGGCACATGAAGGTGTTCCAAGAATATTTTTCATTTCATGCTCATTACCTCAAGCTTGTGAATATTTTGTTCATGAGGAATACAAAATTTTTACACCCACTTTGCAAGAAGATGCTCATAAGCATGCAACTAATGAGAATGGAAAACAAGAGGATGTTGAAAGCTCTAAAGTAATTAAATGAATTGTTGGTATTCCGAAGAGAGCCACTACTTCATCAAATTCACTTCCTAAAGAAGGAGACAAAGGTGAATGTTCAAGGTATAAATATGATTTTAATCAAGTTGCTTTTGATTATGGTAAACATGGTAAATCTTCACATAATATTTGGGAAAATTTTGCATGTTCCTTTTGTGGTTTGAATAACCATAATGTTTCAATGTGTTCAAAGAAGATAGCCATGCACCTGAAAATTTCTAAAAAAACGAGACAAAAAGCCAAAGGTCCAATGGACAATGGAAACCATGTTGAAAAGAAGATGCAGTTGTTTTTCACTCATTTCCATAAGCAAGGTCACCTTGTATACAAGTGTTGGACTTTGTATTCGACAAGTCATCCACGACATTTGAAGAAGGTGGAAAGAGATCTTGACAAAAATGGAAAAGAAGATTCCATAATCGATGTGGGTCAGGATGATTCACATGATGATGTGCAGCTGAAAGAAGCACCATTGAAATGGTTTGGTAAGATATGGTTATATTTCTTATCCAATTAAAGGCCTTGCATGTATTTTGATGATTGATGCATTTATTTTCCAATTGAATGCATGTTGCATGTTTACGCCAAGAAGGTGTTTGAAAGTGGAGTATGTTGACTCACTATTATTGCAACAAAATTTGTTCATTTCAACTCTTTAAGTACATGTACATATGAATGGAGTTCTTGTACTTATGATAGTACTTTTGAGAGAGGTGACGCATTTATACGTGCATGCGATTTTGTGTGTATCAACATGCATGAGTGATCGCCTTGTGTGGGATTGATTTCTTTATTTAACATGTATGTTGTCAACTTGAGAGTGTTGATCACTTGCACATGAATTTCATATCGACTTGGAAGAGTTGATTTTGTCTCCAAAGATCAAAGGGATATTTTGACGAAGTGTTTCATGACATATGAAATTATTTTTATTTTGGGAAAATAATCGTCAAACTGTTACACATGCTTATGCTTGACTTGTGAGTTAGTTCTTTGAAGGGGCATGTTTTGTGACTAGTGTTTGGTTGATGAGTTTTGACACCAAGATGTAAGATTACATGGCGATGTTCACATGATGTGAAATTTTTTTCTTTGAAGGTTATGTTTCTTGCATGATGTGTTTTTCAGATTGATGGTTGTGTTTGTGACAAGATGTTGCAGGCTTTTGGGAAGGTCCACTCTTGAGAAAGAGGCTCGTGTTTAGCCTTCATTCTCAAATCCATGGCATGAGAATCATGTTGAACTGGAGGATGATGGAAAGAGGGACAATATTTCAAATAATTTGGAGCCAAAAAGTTTGCAGCCATTGTAGACCGTTTGATGTGTTGACACCAAGAAGCAAAAGAGATGTCGAATGTGTTCTTCCAGATGTGGAATTTGGTACCGTGGAGGTAAAATAATGGTTATTTATTTTCTTGTTATTACTGATGTTGGAACTCATTGTTTTATTTCACTCAGATGGGCTTAACTTGGGAAAGTGGTTTCCAAGGAGAAGATTGCATCGAATGCATGTTTGTGCAAAGGAGGAACATGATTCTGAGTGGGAAGGAAATCAGTTAGTTTTCCAAGCACTAAGGGATCCCTTTGGTACAACAAAGTGTTTTATCAGTCAACAAGTGTTGGTTTGGGTCAACATCAAAAGGAGGGCATTGGTTGAAGTGCCAAGCCATTTGCAAGGCAAGGCATGTCGGTGAACCCAATTGGTTGTCATGACGATTTTTCCAAGTAGAATCAAGATGATAAAACTTGGAAAATAGAAGAGTATTCATCTATGATGAGATGACCAACTTTCGTGGGTCAAAAAACATGTCCGTGGGAAGGAGTGGTCGGAATCTGGATTAGGGGCAAAAATTTGCCAAAAATTCAATGTTCTCATAATTGCACCAAGTTAGAACGTTTAGATCCAGACCGTCGTCGGGAATCTGGCGCACTTCCTTTCACTCAAAACGAAGTTCGTATGAGGAAGTTATAGCCCATTGATTTTCGTGTCAAACAGGAAAATTTAAAAAAATAATGGTCAAATAGGGTCAAATGCTAAAAATTTGGGTTTTCCTCCATTTCTCCCAATCACATTGTGACAAGTGTCACTGTAGGATTTGTTGGTCAAGGTTTGAAGGTGATTTTTTTTAAAATGGTTTCCGCTAAGGTTGAATGAGATTTTTTTTTTTTATAGCTGGAATGCTCCAACCAGAAGCTGACATGTGGTGTAGCCAGGGGCCACCACGTGCCCCCTCTGGTGGACCCTATCCAAAGTCCGAAAGTAGAAAAAAATTCACATGTTATATGGTCAAACAGTATTGCAATGGTGGATTTCAAGATATATCAAGGGTTGCAGCATTTTATGTCTGAAGTATGAATTCTATGAAAAGTCCAAAGTTAAAATATATGGTGGCACATTTTAAATATTACAAAGGTTTCATTTGCAACATTTTTTGGCGAATTATTATCAAAGTTCGAAGGTTATACCAAAGGTCGGTTTCAATATATCTATGGGCGCATATTACATTTGAACCAAAGTCCAAAGGTTGGTTTTAAAATATAGCATGCGGTAAAATTATATGCACGGGAAGGGTCAAGGTCGGGGCTCGACCCCACGACCTCCACCACAACAAGAGTCGGCCTTACCAATACACCACAGTTGTGAATCTTAATAGTTATGGGTCACGCCTTGTATTTGAAGACATATGGCATGATTGGCGGTGAATTGAATGGACCAGCCACGCGGGCCAGTCCTCTCCCCAAAGGACTTTGTACCATGACTAAAGGGAGGAGATAATTCAAAATGCGTGGGTTAACAATTAAATGTGTTTAATTAAACCCCTAATCCCAATGTTGATCCACTAATCAAATGTTAAATGTGCGGTTTTTTTAAAGTGATTTTAGCACTAATATCCAAATTTAAACTCCACTTATGTTAATTAAACCCACATTTAAGATGGCGGAAATTGCGGTGGTCCTCCAATTTCGGCACTTCCCCAAATATGGTGGGCTTAACTGGAGATGTTCTAGTTTTAGTGGACATTCCTAGGGAAAATTGAAGAAAGCATAACTTTTGTTATTTTCGACCAAATGGAGAGAAAGAAGAGTCATTATTAGATGATTTTGATGCTCTAAACACAATGGAACAGGTTTCAGAGGCATTGGAGCACTTATGAAAGTGTTTTTTCCACTTTGAATATTAAAGAAGCCTAGGGCCACCAGGAGGGGAGGTCATGCCTAAATGAGCTATAGACCATTTTCAGATATTGAATATTCTATTTTGAGGTTTTTGGGTATTTTGAATCCAATGGAGTAGGTTGCAAAGACATTGGAGCACTGTAGGTTCATGTATTCTGACATTTGACCATTAATCCCAAGAGGGCCTAGCCAGTTGAAGCAGGTCCATGGAGATGTAACCCAAGAGGGGTGAACTTCGTTATCAGCTATTTTGTAATGTGATTATTGTGTGTTATTTATCTGCATTTTATTTTTTGTACATGAGTTTTTAACAACTAGTTAACTCACAAATTTCTCATCAAAGACACTTAAAAACTTGACACATAAACCCCTTCACAATTGGCTAACTTGAGACGATCCTAAACACATTTTTATTTAACTGATGAGGGAGATAGGATAGAAAAAATAGTTTTCCCATATTCAAATCAAGTTGGTGTCAGAGAAAATTTTAGCTCAATTTTTCCAAGGTTAGATAGAATAATTAGCTATTGATTTTTTAATTTGTGCAAGGACAATTTAACTATGTGCAAGTTTATGTGTGAATGAGAAGGTCAATATTGAGAGCTCAGTTCTAAAATCAAAACAAAGACACTTTGTATGCATTGCAGGTGTGATGGAAGCTTCATTAAGCACTATTTCTTATCAATATTCCTTAGCAAAACACTTTGAAAAAGAGATGTTGCAGAAGCTCTACATCATGAATGATATGGTGCAAGATATGTATGAAGATAAGAGGGAGAGCATTACACTTCAAGAGCAGTTTATTTCCATGAAGGAGGAGAAACAAGAGCTTCTTGAAAAGATGTATGAGATGAGACTCAGCTCCATATTTCAAATGAAAACCTAGCCAAGATGCATGAGATGGAGACTTAACAACATGATGCCAAGGAAACCTTTTCCAAGTATGTGCTTGAAAAAGAGGTATGAAAATCAAGTTTATCTTCTAATTCTTCTTAATATGAATGTGTAGGTGCTTTTAAAATACACACTAGAGGAATAGGGTCTAAATTATTGATGAAAATGGGCTATGATGGTAAAGGATTAGGAAAACATGCACAAGACATAGTTGAGCCAATTCTTGAGGAAAGGCCTAAGTATTTGGGTCTTGGTTATGGAAAACATGATGGAGAATGCTCCAAAGCCAAGGAGGCACAGGTGTTCCAAGAAGGACTTTCATTTCATGTTCATTACCTCAAGCTTGTGAATATTGTGTTCATGAGGAATGCAAAAGTTTTACACCCACTTTGCAAGAAGATGCTCATAAGCATGCAACTAATGAGAATGGAAAACAAGAGGATGTTGAAAGCTCTAAAGTCATCGAATGCATTGTTGGTATTCTGAAGAGAGCCACTACCTCATCAAATTAACCTCCTCAAGAAGGCAACAAAGGTGAATGTTCATGGTATAAATTTGATTTTAATAAAGTTTCTTTTGATTATGGTAAACATGGTAAATCTTCACATAATATTTGGGAAAAGTTTTCGTGTTCATTTTGTGGTTTGAATAACCATAATGTTTCAAGATGTTGGAAGAATATAACCATGAACTAGAAACTTTCTAAACAAGGGAGACAGAAAGCCAAAGGTCCATTGGACAATGGAAACCATGTTGAAAAGAAGATGCAATTTTTTTGCACTCGTTTCCATAAGAAAGTCACCTTGTATACAAGTGTTGGACTTTGTATCCGACAAGTCATCCACGACATTTGAAAAAGGTGGAAATAGATCTTGACAAAAATGGAAAAGAAGATTCCATAATCGATGTGGGTCAGGATGATTCACATGATAATGTGCAACTAAAAGAAGCGCCATTGATATGGTTTGGTAAGAGAGGGTTATATTTCTTATCCAATTAGAGGCCTTGCATGTCTTTTGATGATTGATGCATTTCTTTTCCAATTGAATGCTTTTTGCATGTTTATGCCAAGAAGGTGTTTGAAAGTGGAGTATGTTGACTCACTATTATTGCAACAAAATATGTTCATTTAATCTCTTTAAGTACATGTACATATGAATGGGGTTCTTGTAATTATGATTTTACTTGTGAGAGAGGTGACACATTTATGCATGAGAACTTGTAGTGTTTATGAACATGCATGAGTGATCACCTTGTGTAGGATTGATTGCTTTGTTTGACATGTATGAAGTCAACTTGAGAGTGTTGATCATTTGCACATGCATGTCATATCAACTTGGAAGAGTTTATTTTGTCTCCAAATATGAAAGGGAGATGTTGATGAAGTGTTTCATGAGATGTGAAATTATTTTTGTTTTGGGAAAAGAATCATCAAATTGTTACACATTCTTATGCCTGACTTGAGAGTCAGTTGCTTGAAGAGGCATGTTTTGTCGACTTCTGTTTGGTCAATGAGTTTTGACACCAAGATGTAAGAGTACATGGAGATGTTCACATGATGTGAATTTTTTTGCTTTGAAGGACCAAAAGGATATGTCGTCAAGTTATGTTTCTTGCATGATATGTTTTTCAAATTGATGGTTGTGTTTGTGACAAGATGTCGCAGGATTTTGGGAAGGCCCGCTCTTGAGAAAGAGGCTCATGTTTAGCATTCATTCTCAAATCAATGGCATGAGCATCATGTCGAACTGGAGGATGATGGAAAGATGGACAATATGTCAAAGAATTTGCAACCATTATAGACCATTTGATATGTTGACGCCAAGAAGAAAAAGAGATGGCGAATGAATTCTTCCAAATGTGGAATTTGGTACAATGGAGGTGAGAGAATAGTCATTTATTTTCTTGTTATTACTGATGTTGGAACTCATTGTTGTTTTTCACTCAAATGGGCTTAACTTGGGAAAGTGGTTTCCAAGGAGAATCTTGCATTGAATGCATGTTTGTGCAAAGGAGGAACATGATTCTCAGTGGGAAGGCAATCAATTAGTTTTCCAAGCATCAAGGGATATATTTGGTACAACAAAGTGTTTTATCAGTCATCAAGTGTTGGTTTGGGTCAGCAGCAAAAGGAGGGCATTAGTTGAAGTTCCAAGCCATTTGCAAGGCAAGCCATGTCAGTGAACCCAAGTGGTTGTCATGGTGATTTTTCCAAGTAGAATAAAGATGATAGAACCTGGGAAACAAATTATTATTCATCTCTCATGAGATAACCAAATTTTATGGCTCCAAAAGCATGTCAGTAGGAAGGAGTGATTGAAATCTGGATTAGGGGCAATTTTTTTCCAAAAAATCAAAGTGATCAGATTTGCACCAAACTAGAACAACTGGATCCGGACCGTCTCCAGGAATCCAACTCACTTTTTTTCACTCAAAAAGGAGCCCATATGAGGAAGTTAGAGCCCGTTGATCGCAGTGTGAAACAAGTGAATTTAAAAAATTAATGGTCAAACAGGGTCAAAAGCTAAAAATTTGGGTTTTCCTCAATTTTGCCAAATAACACTGTGAAAAGTGTCGCTAAAGGATTTTTCGGTCAAGGTTTGAAGGTGAATTTAATTTTTAAATGGTTGCCCCTAAGGTTGAATGAGAATTTTTTTTTAAGGTTGGAATGGTCCAACCAGAAGCTGACATGTGGTGTAGCCAGAGGCCACCCTGTGCCCCCTCTAATGGACCCTATCCAAAGTCCGAAATTAGAAACATATTCATATGTTATATGGTCGAACATTATTGCAATGGTGGATTTCATGATATATTAAGGGTGGCAGCAGTTTATGTCTAAAGTCAGAATTCTATGCAAAGTCCAAAGTTCAACTATATGGTGGCACATTTTAAAAATTGTGAAGGCTTCATTTGCAACATTTAGTAGCGAATTATTATCAAAGTTCTAAGGTTATATAAAAGGTCGGTTTCAATATATATATGGGCGCATATTACATATAATCCAAAGTCCAAAGGTTGGTTTTAAAATATAACGAGCGGTAAAATTATATGCACGGGAAGGATCGAGGTTGGGGCTCGACCCTACGACCTCCCCCAAAACAAGCGTCAACCTTACGAACCCACCACAGCTGCGAATATTAATAGTTATGGGTCGCGCCTTGTATTTGAAGACATATGGCATGACCGTCGAGGGAATGGAGGGGGATGTGTGGGTTAACAGTTAAATGAGTTTAATTAAACCCCTAATCCCAATGATTATCCGCTAATCAAATGTTAAATTTGTGGTTTTGTTAAAGCTTGTTTAGCACTAATCTCCAAATTTAAACTCGAATTTTTTTAATTTAACCTACATTTAAGATGGTATAAATTTTGGCGGTCCTCCAATTTCGGCGTTGCACACAAATATGGCGGGCTTAACTGGAGATGTTCTAGTTTTAGTGGAGATTCCTGGGGAAAATTGAAGAAAGCATAGTTTTTGCTATTTTCGATCAAATGGAGAGCAAGAAGAGTCATTCTTAGATGATTTTTATGCTCTGAACAAAATGGAACAAGTTGCAGTGGCATTGGAGCACTTTTGAAAGTGGTTTTTCCACTTTGAATATTAAAGAAGCCTAGGGCCACCAGGAGGGGAGGTCATGCATAGATCAACTTGAGACCATTTTCAGAGATTGAAAATCTATTTTGAGGTTTTTGGGTCTTCTGAGTCCAGTGGAGCAGGTTGAAAATCCATTGGATCATTGTAGGTGCATGTAATCAAACTTTTGACCATTAATCCCAAGAGGGCCTAGCCAGTTGAAGCAGGTCCATGGAGATGTAGCCCAGGAGGGGTGAACTCCGTTATCAACTATTGTGTAATGTGATTTTTGTGTGTTATTTCTCTGCATTTTATTTGTTGTACATGAGTTTTTAATAACTAATTTACTCATAAATTTCTCATCAAAGACACTTGAAAACTTTAGACATAAACCCCTTCACAATTTGTTAACTTGAGACGATCCTAAATGCATTTTTATTTAACTGATGAGGGAGCTAGCACAACAAAACTAGTTTTCCCATATTTAGATCAACTATTCCTGGGTAATGTGGTTAGAAATAATTAGTAAATAGTGATTTAATAATGATTTCAAAGGAATAATAAATAAATATTTGTTTATTTAATTATTCCTATGGGTTTTGGGGTTTTTTTATAGAAATAATTTAGGAAATTAGTTCTCTAAGTTGTTTCCTAAGGTGAAAGTGGGTTTTGATGTGTAAAACCCATACTACATGGCTTATTTTTATCATCCCAGTGGAAAATTGCTAGGTGATAACATATTGCACCCCAATGTATGAGAGTTAGAAGCACATCGTATGAAAAAAATACATTGTAGGTTCACCTTCACAAGACACGAAATGGGAGTTAGAGAGAGAGAGAGAGAAAGGACATAAAAATAACAAAGAGAATAACTAAAAACCAAAGGAGGCGAGACATACTTGTCAGATATAAGTCTCCTTTGTGGTGTGTGCATGACCTTAATGAGGCAGGGGAGGCATAGCCATACCTTCTGAGATAACTCACTACAAAGAATAATGGTGCGCCCATTAATGTGGATATGAGAAACATAATACATGATAGAGGATGTGTTGGCATTAATGAGTTAGAGAATAATACAATGATACAAAAATTCTCTTATACATATATGCCTGGAATACAAAGGCTAGGACCGATACAATGAATACCATTGAACAAAGTACATAGGACTGAATTCCCCCAAGGTAATATGAGGGAGAGATCACAACCAAATAAGCCCTACTAAATAGGAAATGAATTTGAATATCTAAATGAACCATTTGAGGGAGGGGCTCATACTTTGGACTTTACGGTCGGCAGAAATTGAGCCAGTCAAATGTGTGGAGTTGTATTTGAGGTTGGATCATGAGTTGCTGACTGCTAGGAATGTCGGGTGCTACCTAAAGGGCCACCCCCTCATGAGGTATAGAACATATCACACACACCCGAGGAATACCGAGACAATCTATTGAAGCATTGTACCATCAAGTGTACGAGTCTCGATTGTTCGATAATGGGATGGAGTCGAGCATGCGAGAAATGACCAAGTCAATGGGAAATAATTGTTCCCCTTGCTTGATTCGCGGCACCTAGAAATGAAGAAGTTGGATCCAAGGTACACTGTCCTATAGGCCACTCTCCTAGAATAAATGTGCTAAATTTGGCATGGGAGGGCCCTCCAGAGCTGAGGAAATGAGGAGTTCTCAACAAAGGAACGCATAACATAGTAATGTGACCGATAGAGAATGACACCAGGGAGGATGATGAGGTATAAGGGGTGGACTAATTACTTCCCTTTTCATAGCATGATATGCAAGGTTGACCTAGCAGTGGCTGATATAGCTCTGAAGGGGATGTTAAATTAATCAAACGAATGATTTTCAATGACAGATCAAGATATATGGAGGCCAAATCTACGAAATACCAGATGAATGCGACACGTGAAGGGGATAATATATTGTAACATGAATCAATGGGACACTGAACAGAATCCATGGGATATAAGGGTGACTCATCTCTAATGATATGAACAAGAGTGACCCAATTCTGCTTCCATAAGGGAGGGACTCAAAGGGGGCCATGAAATCATGAGCAAACAATAGTCACTCATGACAAAACTCGACTCCTAAGTTGACGAGTGCAAAGAAAACGTGGTGTTATAGTAAAAGCGGATTATATTAAGAGATTTGATTTTAATAGGTGGAAAAATGAAAATTCGTGGAAAAAATGGCTTCCCGGTGAAGTCTCAAATTACTAAAAACAAAGAGAGGCCCATTATATATCTCAATGAGAGCTTTCTAACAATGAATATGATTCATCAAATCGAGCTATGATGAGCCCGTAATGGAAAAGGGTAAAAACTAGTGTTTTCCTATAAAATGGATTCTTGCCCCAAATTCAAATTCATTTGTGCATTGTGCTATTGGTGAATTTGTAGCGGAGGAGAGATACCTAAAATTTAGTGAGCTCATAGTAGACAAATTGACCAATGGATTTCATATTTGTGACTTTCAGGTTGGTGATCATACCATACTCATCAAATCTTATGGAATAGAATTCTATTTTAGGGGTTTTTCTGGCATAAGGGAACCTCTACTCATATTCTCGGTCGCAACGCAACTATTGGGCCATTTTTTGCATCGGAAAACGTAGGAAATGAGCCAAAACTTGCATTGCAATGCAAATTTTGGTGTAAAGATTGTGTTAGGCACTTGGTGAAGGAGAAAGGGTTGCGGGGACACTTAGAGTGACCCTAAAGCTATAAATAAGATGTGAATACTCTTATACTAGTTTTTTTTTGGTTTTGTACAGATATGGTAGAGTGAAAAATGATATGTCAAGATATATTTTAAGGAGCTTAAATCTCAAGTTTAGGAGAACCAAGTAGTTATAAGGATACTAGAGCAGTATGGATTTCTTAAGTTCATAGAGAACCCATTGATGAGGGACGACGAGGCATTATTATATTGAATATATAGCTATTTGGATCTAAATTTGGGGGCATTTTTGGTACAGGGGCATGAGATCAAGATAACCATCTAAGACATTTAATTTTTGATGGGGTTGGCATCCTTTGGGGTGGTAGGTGATATACACCTAGTGTTGCCACATGGGAGGCATCTAAATGAGTTTTTGGATCACCATTGTGTTCTAAGTGCTTGAATAAGGGATTTGAGCATCCAACTACAAGACTTAGAGATATTAGAGATAAAAAAATACAACAACAATAGTGATGCACATAGTAGGTAGCTATCATTTTCACAAGATATATGGAGGGTAGATGATGTTGGTGTAGAGTGTGCTCACGGGGACCTATTATGGGTGGTCTAGGAGTTACAACAGGTGGGATCATATTTTGTTGAACATTCTAAAGCACCAATTGATTTCATACAAGAGGTTCACTATGAGCAGTGTCCATTTTGAAAAGAACTAAGAGGTCATTACGAAAATATTCGAGCTAAGGAAAATGATGTGAATAATGTCATATATGTATCACATAAAGTGCATGGGTGACTTGTGCGTAAAGATTTATTTTTCTTGGTAGAATTAGGTAAGGTGACTTGTACCTCGGGGATAATAGGGTCTGGCTGAATTTCAACTTATGAAATCATACTCTTGAGATGAGGAATATTAGGGAAATTATTAGTGGAATGTCTATGAACATCGCACTAAATGCATGGAGGAGTAGGCTTATGTGCTTTAGAGGGGGTGGTTCCCACTTGGGTTGCATTATCTTTACCCCCCTTTTTCGGGCTTTTCTTCCCTCACCAGATGCTTTCACAATAAGAGTGGTGTCTTGATGAGGTTGTGGTGGAACTAAAGAAAAGGCAGGGGTGGTGGGAACTGGTTGAACTAGTGTCAAATCCACATAAGGTTTGATCTGATTAGGAGGAGTGTTTGCAGGAAGATCAATGTACCAAGTTGGGATCCCCAAAGTCATGTTAGGTACACTTAGCATAGCCAACACAAGGGTGGAAAAGATTCCTAATTGGTAGAAATAAAAATGTATTTAACCAAATGGATGGTGTCTGGGAGGAACTCCTCTGGAGGTACTATATAAGTCTAGAGTAGCAGCTTACTATGGAGTTGGTTGTCGGGATGATGTACCAGTTTATTGTTTGGAAATTTGTGATGCTTGAAGCATGAAAACACTAGAAGAGCTAATATAAATGATAATAGGATGTGTGATATAGTAATCCCCAAGAAATGACTCATGATATGTTATCAATCAACAAAGGCATGGGATTGTTACTCGCTATAGAAGAAATGGAATTTTTAGGTGATGTATGAGATTGGAGATCGTAGTAAGTCAGTTGATCGATGGTGACGATCTTCCCCTTGTGAGGGAATCTCATGGTATGAAATAAAAGATATGTGATTTATTTCATAACATAATTGAAACTACAACCAAGAAATAGGTTATAATTGAGAGGTGCATCAATGAATTCAACAACAATAATAACCTACTTGTTAGTAACAATGACGGGATAATTTTGGTAGAGATCAAGGGGTTGCGAGGGGCGACCATCACATGCATGAAGAGTGATGGTTGATGGTGAGAGCTCAGGGAAACCAATTTTATTCTAGACAGTAGCGACCATCACGCAAGTGGATGTGCCTTCGCCAATGATACACCATTTAACAATGGCGTTCTAAATGGAGATATGTATCTAGAAAGCAAGGGAAGGAAGAAGGAAAGGATTATCTCTAGTGTCAACATCAAAGATGATCATTCAATCATGTAGAGGGTCCACAACACCTAAAGTAGATAGTATATATTTTCTTTGACATCCGAACGTCAGGAGGACTTTCAGTGCTAACATAACAGTAGGAGACTATGCTAAGTCATATATTATGCTATAATTTTGGGTGGCTCGAGAAGCTGCAACATTTCGACGCAAAGGTACTTTGGTGATATTGGAGGCAGCTTCTACCTTAGGCGGATGGACCTATAAGGGACCATTTGTTGATGGAAGAAGCTCTGTGGATGGGGTCGTTTGCACATCAATGGTTGAATTTTCAAAAGGTTTGCCATATTGGCGCGACCAATATTCTAGGTTTGGTCCCCAGTGGAGTCACCATTTTTTAGTATGGAAATTTATATAATATGTACCAAAACTATCTACTTTAGCTATTGGTGAAATATTTTATCACTAAGTTCGTACATATGGGTTGCTCCACCAGAAAAACTAGAGTAACTCTTTCGAACCAACTTCTAGCTGAAAATTAGCCTTTTTAGCCTGAGAGGGCTCTCTTAAAGATATTGATAATATTATGTAAATGAAGCTCACAGATGGCTAAATCTAGCAAAAGTATTTTATGTGTGTTTTTTCACAGGTGAAAATGTATAGAATTCACTACCATTGGGCTTATGGAGTCAGTGTTAAGAAACTCAGTGATATGATTCTTCTTATGGAAGCTGAGGCATATAGATGTATTTATGAAAAAGGAAATACACATAGATACACAATAGTTTAATGCTTGAAGGAAGTTAGAGCATGATTAACATGAATTATAAGTAATCAAACACCAAAGTACTAAAGGCAAAATAACAAGATACATAGGACAAGTGCGCATGAAAACATCAGATGAATCTCAGGTGAAGAAAAATCCAACAACCACTGTATATTACTGATCAGAAAATGTTTGCAATAATAGTAATGGAAATAACATCACTCAACCCTCTATTATTCGATATTTTTCCTATTAATAGACTCCAAAACCTTTACATTGGATCTGCCTAAATGGCTATATCATCGAATCCTTTTGTTGACACCTATTCTTACAACAAGGAAATTACATGGAAATGAAACTGACATCTACTAACTTTTGGACTTAGAGACCTACTAGGACTCTTCCACCTATTTATTACATCAAATAACTAAAAAGAATACATATTTACATCGAAGAGAGTCATGTGCTTGGGCGGCACTGACCATGACCAAAAATTAATTCCTCCACTAAGTTAAGAGACTAGTCTTCCTACTTTTAAGGATTTAAGGAGGTGGTGTTATGACAAATGATGAATGTCTTCATGATGAGCTGGTGAGTTGAAAAACCTTGTCGAAGACCATGCCTCTACAAAAATGTTCCTACGATACTCTTTAATCTTTCCACATGGCTGGCTTTCCTCCAATAGACCATAAAATCCCAAAAATGCTACAAAAACTTTCTCGCTATAGAAACATGGGAGTTTAAGGCAAGTTTGTAGTGAAAGTTTGTAGCAAATTAATTTCACCTATCTTTGTCACCTGTTAGCCTTATTTGCTGATTTGAAACTGATTATTATGTCAAATGAGCTAAATAAAAATTTTTACCTGCCTTGATTTTGACCATATCTATGATTATAAACAAAAATACACATACAGCGAGTTCGAAGTGAAATATGGGCTTCAAGCCTAGGATTCGCTACGAACTTGCCTAATTGGCAGAAAAATAAAAAAAATTGTCCTTTCTTCTTCAAAATTTTTCCTATGGATCTACAAATTCTAATTCTTAGTGATGCAAAAATGTCAAAAAGGTAATCGGTCTACTCTTCAAGCTTTGGAAGCTTCACCTTTGGCAGTAGGAGGTTTAATCTCTTCATGTTCATTTATGACTGTGATTTTAAGACCTTTCTTCTTCAACTTTGACTGTATCATTTCCATGTGTTCTTCTAGCTCTTTGAATTGGATTTTGAGTTTCTTTCTTTCAGCTTGCAACTATATATTTCTTTTTCTTGTGTGCTTTATTACCCTTTGCAAAGGAACTGTCCTTTCCAGTAGTTTCTTGGAATTGGTCAATGACTCATCATATTGATTTAGTTGATCATTTACCTTTTCTTTGAAATAATCCATCAACTTCATGTCTACCTTGGCTTCCTACAACTCCAATTTGGTCTCAATAACCTCTTCTCTGGCCTCTCTTAACTGCTCTTTTAACATCTACACTTCAGTTTTTTTAACCATTTTCTCTTCACCCTTCCTTTGCACAATGATCTCCTCTGTTTCTAGAGACAAACCAATGATCTCCTTTGTGATAGGTGTTGGTGTCCCAAAATTATCTATGTTTACCCTCTTCCTATAAGCCTTAACCCCTGTTTTAGCTCTATTAACCCTCTCATTCCTACACTAGTCCAAGACAACCGTCCATTCCTACATATACTTCGTATTTCATAATTAAGGGTTATTAGGTGCTTAATTAATTATTTTACATAGATTTCATGCATTTAATTATTTCTTGTAACTTATGTTTAATTTCCTAAAAGTAATTGAAAAACTATGTGTTAATCATTATGTAGCGTGATCTAGTGCAGGTAGATTCCTGCACCGCCAACAAATATTGCTCCGTGATCTCCGCAACAATTCGATCACTCCACGCGGGCGATTTGATCCACGTATCCTAGTTCGATTGTGGATTATCTGAAGATGGATATAGGCGAAGTATAGTCAGGGATATTTTCCAAAGATATGGTCTACGACCATCAAAGCTCTTTCCTTATTATAACCATTAGCCGGTTTTGTAATGTTGTTTGTTAGTCTGTTTAGTTGAAAGGCTTGAATTGGAAATGACTATGTAATTAGAAGATTGTGGCTATAGGCCAAAAGACTGTATATAATATAGATCTTAGGTAGAGCGAGGATAGCGACATCAGAAGATTGTAATTTTTTTTACTTTTTAATTTCATATCGCCCTCGTTCTGGGTTGGATTCACATTATAATGTATGCTTGCTGATTGAAGTTAATACAAGGAACTACGCCATGATTTATTCACGCTATGTTTAAATCTTATTTATGCGTTGATTAAGTGCTGAATCGTTTCATTTCCTAAACAAAAAACAAGCTAGTTGGCTAGGGCCCAGCCAATCCAACTTGTTTACCCTTATGCCTTCGTCATTTAAAAGGTTTGTGTGTGTATTCATTTATTTGCAGTTGCGGGGCTTGAATCATTATTATTTTTGTTTCAGAGTTTTGAGTTAAATTCATTCCATGGTCAAAGCATGAACAGATCCATTGTGTGGAAGTTTGAATTAAGTGAATTTCTTTTTTGCAATTCTTTCCTACAATTTCTTTCTTGCAATTCTTTCCTTCAATTTCTTTCCTGCAATTTCTTTCCTACAATTTCTTTCCTGCAATTTACTTCCTGCAATTTCTTCCTTAACTTGTTTTCGCTTGGATCGTGTAGGAATATTCTTCCTGCACCAGTGCATGTAGGATTGTGCACTCTGGTTTACTCATTTACTTTACAACAAGTATTTCGTTCCTTTTCCTGTTTATGATTTCATTTATTCCTGCAAGTAAAGAATTATTAATTCAAGTAGCTATTATTAATATTAAAATTCAAACTTATGAAGGTTCTAAGAATGACTACGTGAATTAAGAAAGGACACCATTGCAAACATCTCACTTTATACTTTCTTCTCACGACTTAAGAGAAATGATCAAAAGTAATCTATAATGTTATAAGTGAATTGCAGAAAGATAGTTTTATTGCATGCAAATTACTTTAATTGTTGCTTTGATTGTTAAGAATTGTTTTTGCTTTATGAAGCTTATTTTCATTGCAAAGTTCTATTAATTAAAGCATTCTTTTTTTCTCGTGTGTAATTTATCTCAGAATTCATCTTCCAATTGCAATTATTTTTAGCACATCTTTTAATTCTTTTGAAATTAAATTGGAAACTTTGCTGAAGGAAGCTCTGTCTTGGTGCAAAAGCCAGTATCTTGTCACAGGAACAGAGTACTCTAAGCCTTAACGCTTAGAGCACCTACACAAAGAAATAATTCTTTAGTAAGGAAGGTAAAATATATGTTTTCACATAAGTTCTGTACCTGCATCAGTGCAAGCAGATTGCAAGAGTACAGGAAAAATTGCTTAGTGTAAAAGGAAAATCATTTGGAAAGAAGATCTTTGCAAGGGCCCAATTGTTAAGCTGTCAGCCCTCTATATTGAAGATAAAAATAGAGCTTCATTTCAACATTTAAGGTTGCTTCAGTTGTGTGAAAGCTCCTTTACTTGATTTCCTTGCAAATCCATTATTTTACATCCCAACACTAGAATTTCTTTGGTGTCAATTTCCTTTGAAATTGTTTTCTGTTTGATTACGCAATATTGCAATTAAGAAGTAGGAATAAGAATAGGAAAATTTCATACCACTTTTGGCATTGCATGTGCTTCGTCTCTAATTTTACGAAAGCCCCGGGTTGAAAATTAAGTGTTGAGGAGTTTTCTTAAGTGCAATTCCTCCACCCAACATTTTGGCGCCGTTGCCGGGGAGGCGATTTGAATTGGTAAGAATTTCCCATTTTTAATGCAATAGGAGTAAGTTTGCTATTATTTTTTCTACAGTGTACTTCTATTGTTTGAAGCGTTTTATAGGTGTTGAGTTATTTTTGAATTTGCAAATTGCAGCGTTTATTGGAATTTTTTTTTGTCATTCTTTTTTAAATGAATGCCTAAAAGAGGTAGGGGTCTGAAGCCCGCTAAGGGCCGAGGAAATACTGATAAATTTGAAATCAAATCTCATATTGGGCCTTCTTTTGTAGGCAGAAAGTCCAAACAAACCTAGAATCATCACGCAGGAACAGTCTACTTGGGCTCTAGCAGCAGTAGTCCAGGAGTGACACAGCCCACAAAGGGGAAGAAGGGGAATATTAGAACCCATATTTAGCCTTCTCAGCTTGGTGAGAGTGGTTCACTTGGAGGAAAAACAATGGCAAATCATGAAGACCATGCGGAAGGAACTGGTGAAAATCGGGTAGACAAGGAACAATCCACTTTTGGATTCCCAATTGTGGATCCTGATATACAAGTACAAATGAAAAACATTCCACCATTAGCTCTTCCTCATTTCTATGGTAAGGTACATGAAGATCCAAACTCTTTCTTATTTGATTTTGATATTTTATGTAGAAGTTATGATTATTCATCTGATGCTTAGAATTTAAAGTTTTTTCCTACAACTCTTAAATGTGCAACACTTCGTTGGTTCATGGGACTAGGAGGGAACACTATAGCCTCTTGGGAATAGATGAAGAGAGTGTTCTTGTCGAAAATCAAGAATATTTTAAAACTAGAGATATTCAAGATGAAATCTTTACTATTGTGCAAAATGATGATGTGACTCTAGAGGACTACTTAGAGAGATTCTTGTACATCCTACAAAGGTCAAAGCACAAATTTGATCCAAGTACCATTAGAACCTTGTTCTAGCATGGGCTTACTGATGATGCTAGAATTAATTTAAATTTGTTAGGACAAGGGGATATTGCTCAGAAATATTTTGATCAAATATGTGACTTGTGCAGGAAATTCTCCAGGAACCAATATAGATCCGGTAAAGGAATTCAGAATAGAAATAAGAAAACCAAATCTACTAATGCTATGATTGTTGGATTGGAGAATAAAATGGAAAATATGAAAATAGAAATAATGAATACTATTAGAAAACAAATAGACTCCTTAAAATTTCAACAAAAACTTGTAGAAGAACAGGAGTCATTGTCTATTTTTTTTCCTAAGTGTAGGAAAAAGAATATTTTAAGGGAATGTCCTCTTGATATAAAATGAACTAATAAATGTGCAATTTGTGTAGATAACCATGCCAGCGAAAAATTTCCCTCCATACCTGGGCTGAAATCTATATTTGAAGGAGGACAACCTGAAGCTGAATCATTGCACGTTATGGTAGCACGGAGGAACTGGCCTCAGGTAAGTGTAGGTATGGCTCCTGAATTTCCACCACATTTCTTTGGTTATAATGCACATCCATATTCCTATTCTAACAATAGTCACTGTCAACATTGGCAGCATGGGAACTAATATTATTATGGACAACCCTCCCAATCTTGGCAACAAGGATGAAAAGGGCCAAACCATTCACATCATTCCTATCCTACACCTATTCAATCATACCCACCTACATATGCACCTTACCCAATGCCACAACCATCATTACCTCAGTTGAGTCAACCAATGCCACCATTGCCTTTACCTCTACCTTTTGACTTCTTAGCTGCCTACCCAACCCTTGTCGAACCCGAATAACAAAGCAGTACAAATGATCCATTCCATCAACCTGCTTTCCTTACCCAAATATCAATCCATGCTAGTTGGAGTCACTGATCTTCAGCTGATATTGGGGAATATAGCAACCACAGAAAAATAGAAGCAACCTATCATGATTATCAAAGAGAAAGGTGAGGAGGAAACTCCTAAACATTTTGAAAATAATTTCACCATTCAGCGTATCCCCATACCATCGGAGCCTTTATCATCTTCTTCCAACTGACCTCCCTATCCAGAGAGGCTAGTTGTGGAGAAGAATGATCCCATTACTGAGTCTAGCCTGGCTTCCAAGATTAGGAACCTTTTCATAAAGATGCCTTTGCTCCAAGCTGTCAAAGAGATCCTCATCTATGTAAAAATCATTAGGGAACTCTGTCTCAACAAGCCAGGGAGGAGAATATTGGAACCTCAAACCATTCAATTTGTCGGAAGAGCAGCAGAGTTAATGACGGGGTGTATACACATGGAGAAATATATTGGCCCCGGAAATCCTATTGTCTCAGTTAAAATAGGTGATGTCCTTGTCTCTAATGTACTTATAGACCTGGGGGTAGCCATTAATGTTATGACCAAGAAAACCATGGATCAACTTGGATTGGTCCATATTCGTCCTACTCCCACTGTGCTTGAATTAGTAGAAAGATATAAAATCAAGCCAGAAGGGGTATTGGATGATGTGGTCGTTTCATTATATTCTTAGGAATATCTCGCAAACTTCATTGTGCTTCAGCCGAAGAATCCAGTGGGAGGACATCCCTTGATCTTGGGACGACCATGGCTTGCTACGATCGATGCTTATATTGGATGTCGTTCTGGTGATACGTATATTCCCCATGGAGAATCTAGGAAGAAGGTCACCTTGTATCCACCCATTATATCCATTTAGGAGCTCAGAGACACTTTATGGTTAGAATACAATATTGATGAGAAGACTCAGTTTGTTTCCATGATCCATCAATATGCTGTCCTCACAGGAATGTGAGATTCAAGACTTCCTGAACAATCTAGACATTATGCCTAATTTTGAGTCATTGAGTCAAATTTTCAGTCTAGATTTTCAGGAAAGTCATGGCTCTCTACCCCCCTCACCACCATATTTAGTGACACCTCTGTGTAATCTTGAGCTTGATACTACTCTTGTTGAGATTAGTCTGGGAAAATATTTACATGTCATTCATCCCAGCAAGAGCGTCTTGTGATGTTGCGAAACCATCTTGATTCCTTTACATGGGGCTATGAAGATATGAAAGGCATCAATTCTGAAACTTGTACTCACCATATCTATATTCAGGATGGAGCTCGACCTATCCGACAACCCCAAAGACGTATGAATCCAGCTCTAAGAGATGTTGTAAAATAAGAATTGCAAAAAAACTTGGATGTTGATTTTATCTATCCTATTTTTGATAGCCAGTGGGTCTCTCAATTGGATTGGTATTAGTCCCGAAGAAATATGGGCGATGGCGCATTTTTATTCACTATAGAGAATTGAACAAAGCCACTCTTAAGGATTACTTCCCCCTTCCGTTTATCGATCAGGTACTCGATACCCTTACTGGTAAGAAGTACTTTTCTTTTTTATATGGCTTTAGTGGTTATAACCAGATACATATTGCACCCGAGGATCAAGATAAAACCACTTTTACATGTCCACGGGTCACATTCGCCTACCGAATACTCCCCTTCGGGCTATTTAATGCCCTAGATACCTTTCAAAGGGCAGTCTTGGCTATTTTTGTTGACCTTGAGTGTGAAGAAATCTATATGGATGACTTTTCTATGTTTGGTGATTCATTTCAGGGAGCCCTCAAAAATCTAGAAAAATTGCTTCATCGTTGCTAAGAATCTCATCTTGCCTTAGGTGAAAAAAAGGGTAGATTAATGTGCAAGGTAGGAGTGGTTCTTGGCCATCTTATTTCAGACAAAGGTATCGAGGTTGACCCTGCAAAAATAGAAATTATTTTGAGTCTTCCTGTACCCAAAACTCAAAGGGAAGTGAGAGGTTTTCTAGGACATGCAGGCTACTACAGAAGATTCATTGAGAACTTATTTAGGATAGATACCCCCCATTTTTTACTTTTGGCTAAGGATATTGATTTTTCTTGGTCCAAAACTTACCAACTGTCTGTTGAGACATTGAAGGAAAAACTAACTTAGGCACCAATTTTGAGAGGACCAAAATGGTCCCTACCATTTCAAAATTCCTCTGATGCCTCAGATAATTCTATTGGTGCAACTTTAGGACAAAAAGAAGATAAAAAAATCCTATGCCATTTACTTCATCAGTAAAAAATTGTCACCCGCTGAATTAAATTACACAATGACTAAGAAAGAGTTTTTAGTTCTAATATTTTCCATTAATAAATTTAGACACTACATCATAGGATATGAAATATTTGTACATACTTATCATTCCGTGATAAAATAGTTAATGAATAAACCATTAACTAGCAGTAGAGTGACTAGGTGGTTATTATTGTTACAAGAATTTAACATTACTATTGTTGATAGACCAGGAAAATCTAATGTGGTAGCATATTTTCTTTCAAGATTAAATAATCCTGGTGAAGAAATTCCTGTTGATGATGATTTTCCTGACGAAAATCTATTTGCCGTGTCAATAGAATCCCTATGGTTCACTAACATAGCTAACTATTTAGTCACTGGAAAAACACTGCCTCACTTATCCACTCATGAAAAGCGGGGTATCATACGGAAAAGTGTTGCATATTCTAATTGGGTTCAAGGAGACCTCTTTTACACTGGACCAAACCTTATTATCCATAGATGTGTAAGAGAGGAAGAAGTGTTTGATATCTTAAAAGTTGCCCATGATGAACCTTGCGGAGGCCACTTCGTTGATAAGATAACTTCATATAAAGTGTTACGAGCTGGCTAGTTTTGGCCTTCCTTATTTAAGGATGCCAAACAATATGTCAAGCAATATGATAGTTGTTAGTGAGTTGGCCAACCTAATCAAACCAATGAAATGCCTTTATGTCCTCAGGTTATGATTGGTCCTTTTGAAAAATGGGCCATTGATGTTGTAGGACCAATAAATCCAACATCATTAAATAAAAAACATATTTTGGTTTGTACAGATTCTGTTACAAAATGGGTAGAAGCTAAAGTTGTTTCTTAAGTTGTTGTTGATTTTATTTTTACTGAGATATTTACTAGATTTGGTGTGCCTAGAGAGATTATTTCTGATAATGCTCCGTAGTTTATTTCTAACCTGGTACAGGGTGTGATGGAGCAATACAAAATTCGTCACAGGAAATATACACCATACCACCTACAACAAAATGGTCAGGTGGAGCCCACAAATAAAGTATTTTATTCCATCCTTACAAAGACAGTTAATATCCATAGAAAGGATTGGGAAAATAAATTACTGGAATCCTTGTGGGCATATCGAACCACTTGGAGGAATAACATAGGAAACACACCATATGAGCTGGTGTACGGGAAACAAGTCCTTTTGCCGATAGAGTTCTAGATCAGGACTTTCAAAACTGCAGTCCAATTGGGGCTAGATCTCTCTGAGGCACAACAACAGTGTCTCGTATAGTTGAATGAGTTAGATGAATTTCAAAGGGATGCTATTCAGCAGAACATATTGATTTGACAACAACGCAAGAAGTGGCATGATAAGTCTATCCAGAAAAGGCAGTTCCAACTAGGTGATTGGGTACTCCTTTACGATTCTAGATTTAAATATTTTAAAGGGAAGTTCCATACATGCTAGATGGGACCTTATGAGGTAGTTAAAGTGTTTGAGATTGGAGCGGTAGAAATTAAAACCATTGATGGACAGAATTTTGTGTTCCTGGTAAATGGGAATAGACTAAAGGTATATTTTCAGCCCCTTACTAAAGGAGATTTTATGCAGCAAGTCCAACAGCAATCTGAAAAGGAGATGGTAGGTGGCAACGCTGACCCATTGAAGATCTGATTCTTTCTTTTCCTTAGATAACAAAATGAGAAAAAAATGAAAAAATGACAAAAATAGAAAAAAATAATAAAACAAAAAAAATTCCTCTAATTATGAAAATCAGTTGACTAACATGATTGCAGAAGGATCAACCTGAAAACTAGCATGCTAGCAAGGAGATCAAAATTTCAAATAAAAATGGAATGTTGCTTGATTTTTAGATATTCTAGTTGTCGCCAAGAAGAAGCAGGTTTAAGGAACCAAGCCCTTACCCAAGTTTGGGATAAATAGCATGGAAATTATTACCCAAGTCACGCTTAATTCCCGTTGCATTTACTTTTTCCGGCACCAGTGTAGGCATATTTTCAAGGTAAAAATTACGCCTTTCTTATATTTCATGTTTTTTAAATTCCCACTATCTTTCTTTTCTTAAATCCCGTAATGAATTACCCTCCTCTTTCTTTTAAGAAAACTACCCTTACCCATTTCTTAAAATCCCTCTTTCTCCCTTGAATTTTTTTCCACATCCTACTTTGCTTATCCCCCTTGGTGATACTATTCTTGGAATCCCTGCTGTAATGTTCCTTCCCATTCTGAAAATTACCCCCTTCCCACTTCTGTATTCCCTCATAAATTAATTTCAGGATTTGATGCATTCTATCCATAAGGCATGCTCATGAAACAACAAAGGATGGCTAATAAAACTTTTTTTATATATTCAGGAATTTTTTTTAAGTCCAGTTGAAGAATTGTGTTCTATCCAAATTTTTTATTTTGGTAAAGTCCCTGGTGCAAAAACGTGCAGTGCAAATAGGTTCACTGCAAGCACGTTTCAGTGCAAGCAGGCTCAGTGCAAGCACGGTGCAGTGCAAGAAGGATCAGTGCAAGAACGCGGCTGACTGTGAAAGCACAATGTAAATTTTTTTTAACAAAGTACAGGAGCGCTTCATGCAAAATGTTTATGGAATTTTATTTCTCTACACATGAATGATCACTGCATTGATAGATCATATCATTGTATTTTTTAATTAATATTTTGTTTTATCATTTACTGACTTAGGGAACATTTTTAAAGTGCAATATATATTAGGTTTTGAAATATAATAATTTTAATAAGTATCGAAATATGTCCTAATTGAATTATGAGGAAAAAAATGGGATAGTACAGATTGTCCGAAACCCCATACTTACCTCCTTTGAAAGGATCCTCCATCACTTGTTCATCATTATCTTACCTCATAGCCCAATCATCCATGACCATTACACGTCCGTCGTATAAGCCTCCGCCACATCCAATTATTATTGCTTGCCCATAGCAGATTAATACGTGTATGCATCTGATCCGAGGAGTCGTTTTTAATCATTAAATATGATTGGATGGATGGGACCGAAAATACGATGGATGGATGAACATTCGGCATAAAATTCTCAAAAACCTTTGATATTTCTCACTGTGAAACCATTTTGAGGTTGTGACAGGGAATTGTGACGGATTTGAATATGGCACCCATAAAAAATGAGCCATCGTCCTTGAGGGAGATAGAGCAGACTGCAGAATACTAGAACAATCTTGCACTATTGCAAGAATCTAGGTTCCTTCCATTTTTGCAGAAGTTTGATGGCTTCGACATGGCCATGGTTCTGAAGTTTTTGAAGATGTTTGAAGGAGGCCGAGCTAGAGTTAGCTCATTATAATTTGAAGTCATGGAGGAGTCCATTGCATGAGCTACATGTTTTCCAACTATAGGGGAACAATGGTTCAAAAAGGAGCGACTTGAAAAGAAATGATGGCATCCATTTGTGGTTGACAGAAAACTCAAAGTTGATTGGAAGAAGGGGCTTCTACGTAGTGCCATGCTCGTAAAATGGGGATACCTCCTCTTCATTTTACAGAAGTTCCTGACCTGTGAGGGACATTATTCCTTAACTTTTGTATATCACATTAAGTTATTGCTGCACTTTGAGTCGAGGAAACTTATTAATTTTCCCTACTACCTGCTCCAAAGTCTCGAGAAGATGGAGAAAGGTGTGCAGAGTGGGGATGCAAGCCAAGTTGCATATAAATTATATCATCATGGGCTCATCACAATCCTCATCAAGAAAGCATTGGAAGAAAAGGGAGTGACCTGGAAGGCATTCCTGAAAGATTTTTCGGTGAGGAGTTCAGGGAAGTATTCTGGCATGAGTGCAAGAGAGAGAAGGAAGGCAGAGACACCATCCCCTGCCAAGCAAACGAGTAAAATCAAGCTGGTGCAAGCAGAAAATAAGTTTGTCAAAGACACTCCACCCTCAGCAAAGAAAAGAGTGACCTGAACCCTGACCAAGAAGAATATTATCTCTCCAGGGACAAGTCAGCATCGGTCAAGCTCTCCAATTGTGATTGATGAATCACCCCAGGTTTCACCTAGAGACCATAACCTTTCCGTGTTTGCAGATGCAATGGCCCACACCGTGGTGAATGAAGAGAACATGGAAAAGGAGGATAACATATTGTTGTCTGCCTTTATTCACAAGTTAAGGAAGAAGAAGATGACACCGAGTGCAAGAGAAAATCAGGCAAAGGGTCAAGAGGATGACGCGGTGCAGCACATGGAGACCCTCGATAATTTTGATGAAGAGGATATTGAAACCCTCAATGCTTTTGATGAACATGGTATTGAAGTCCCTACTGGTTTAAATTTACAGGGTACTGTAGCCCCTGAAGAATTGGAAGAACATGGCATTGAAGTCCCTATGGATTTAGGTGCGCAAGATACTGAAAACCTTGGCACGAAGGCTATGGTGGGTACCAAAACCCTTGGTGATAAGGAAACCCCGGGTGCCAAAACCCTTGGCAATGTCATAATGAAAATGTTGGATGACCAAGATGATTTTGATCTTGGAAATGATGGGACTTGCTTCGAGTTTGTTGTAGAGAAGGTATTCACACCAGAGGAGCTGGGCACGAAGACCTCTACCCTCTACCTCAATAAGTGGATAGTATAATTGGAACATCAAGTTCATGACCTAAGGGCTTTTAACCAGGTCATGAAGGAGCAAAATTGGCAAAATCAAGCCAAGGTAGAGCTGCTCACAGAGGTCAAGGAACATAAACTAAAAGTGAAAATATGGAAGTATCGGGCTTCTAAGTGCTACAATCACCTCAAGAAGGTGACTAACCAACTGAAAGAAGCTCGTGATAAAAATCCAAAGGTAGTGAAATCAGGGATGAGTATCGAAGTACAGGATTGAGAGTTGGCTACTTATTTTTGAAGATTTTTTTCAACAAGTAAAATGTTGTGTGAGGAAACACAACAACTTAGGGATGGGAGGATGTTGGTGTCCCAAAATTATCTATTTTTACCCTCTTCCTATAAGCCTTAACCTATTTTTTATCTTTATTAACCCTCTCATTCTTGCACTAGTCTAAGATAACCGCCTATTCCTACATATACTTCGTATTTCATACTTAAGGGTTATTAGGTGCTTAATTAATTATTTTACATAGATTTCATGCCTTTAAGTATTTCTTGTAACTTATGTTTACTTTCCTAAAAGTAATTGAAAAACTAAGTGTTAATCATTATGTAGCGTGATCTAGTGTAGACAGATTCCTGCACTGCCAACAAACATTGCTCCATGATCTTCGCAATAGTTCGATAACTCCACGCGGGCATTTTTATCCACATCTACTAGTTCGGTTGTGGATTATATGAAGATGGATATAGGCAGAGTATAGTCAGGGATATTTTCCAAAGATATGGTCTACGACCAGCAAATCTCATGCCTTATTATAACCATTAGCCGGTTTCGTAATGTTGTTTGTTAGTTCGTTCAGCTGAAAGGCTTGAATTGGAAATGACTCTGTAATTATCAGATTATGGCTATAGGCCGAAAGACTATATATAATATAGATCTTAGGTAGAGCCAGGATAGCGATATCAGGACATTGTAAATTTTTTTACTTTGTAATTTCGTATCGCCCTCGTTCTGGGTTGGACTCGCATTATAATGTATGTTTTCTGATCGAAGTTAATACAAGGAACTACGCCATGATTTCTTCATGTTGTATTTAAATCTTATTTATGCGTTGATTAAGTGTTGAATTGTTTCGTTTCCTAAATGGGAAACAAGCCGGTTGGAAAGGGCCTAGACAGTCCATCTCATTTACCCTTGTGCTTTCATCATTTAAAAGGTTTTTTTGTGTATTCATTTATTTGTAGATGTGTGGCTTGAATCATTATTATTCTTGTTTCAGAGTTTTGAGTTAAATTCATTCCATAGTCAAAGCATGAATGGATCCGTTGTGTGGAAGTTTGAATTAAGTTAATTTCTTTCCTACAATTTCTTTCTTGCAATTCTTTCCTGCAATATCTTCCTTATCTTGCTTCCGCTCGGATCGTGCAGGAATATTCTTCCTGCACCATTGCATGTAGGATTATACACTTTGGTTTACTCATTTACTTTACAACAAGTCTTTTGTTCCTTTTCCTGTTTATGATTTCATTTATTCCTGCAAGTAAAGCATTATTAATTCAAGTAACCATTCTTAATATTAAAATTCAAACTTCTGAAGGTTCTAAGAATGACTACGTGAATTAAGAAAGCATGCCATTGAAAACATCACTCTTTATACTTGCATCTCATGACTTAAGAGAAAGGATCAAAATTAATTTGTAATGTTATAAGTGAATTTTCGAAAGATAGTTTGATTGCATGCAAATTACTTTGACTCTTTCTTTGATTGTTAAGAATTGTTTTTTATTTATGAAGTTTATTTTCATTGTAAATTTCAGTTAATTAAAGCATTATTTTTTCCCGTGTGTAATTTATCTCAGAATTCAGCTTGCAATTGAAATTATTTTTAGCACGTCTTTTAATTCTTTTGAAAGTAAATTGGAAACTTTGGTGAAGGAAGCTCTCTCTCAGTGCAAGAGCCAGTATCTTGTCACAGGAACAGAGTGCTCTAAACCTTAAGGCTTAGAAAACCTACACAAAGACATAAGTCTTCAGTAAAGAAGGTAAAATATAATTTTTCACATAAGTTTTGTACATGCACTAGTGCAAGCAGATTGCAAGAGTACAAGAACAATTGCTTAGTGTAGAAGGAAAATCGTTTGTAAAGTAGATCTTTGCAAGGGCCCACTTGTTAAGTTGTCATCCCTCTATACTGAAGATAAACATAGAGCTTCATTTTTTAATTTAATATTTCTTCAGTTGTGTGAAAGTTCCTTTACTTGATTTCCTCACAAATCCATTCTTTTACATTCCAGCACTATAATTTCTTTGGTGTCAATTTCCTTTGAAATTATTTTTTGTTTGATTCTGCAATATTTCAATTAAGAAATAGGAATAGGAATAGGAAAATTTCATACCACTTCTGGCATTACATGTGCTTTGTCTCTAAGTTTACGAAACCCCCAGGTTGAGAATTAAGTGTTGAGGAGTTTTCTTAAGTGAAATTCCTGCACCCAACAATAGGTTATTTGCCTTTGTCAATAACCTATGTCCTTTTGTTTTCCATGAAACCTTTGTCAATTTGAAGCCTGGTGAGTGGTTTTCTTGGCTAAAATATAAACCCTACATCTTCCCCTGAAAAATCAATCTTCTTAGCAGTTACACCCTTCTTTTTCTTCTTATTTCCTTTAACATCTTCAGCTCTGACCACTGGAGTCTCCTCAATGTCTATGGCTTGAATAATGTCTTCAAGGTTGCCTTTCCCAATTTTTTGGCTTCTGGTAATCCTTCCATGGATTTTCTTGTTGATCTTTTGTTTGTTGCTTGCAGGTGTAGGCTGTGGAATTTCTGTCTCTTGTGCAGGCTCTACTTCAATATCCATGGGTTCTATAATGGTTTCCATCTCCTCATTCACACCTTCTGTCTCAGTTGTAGGTTTTTCATTGTTGCTTGAAGGAGTGGATTTTGAATTTGGAGTTTTCTTGGGTGTTACCGAATCAATCTCATAACCACTGAGAAAAATAAAGGCAACCCAGTCTTTGTTTAGTTTTTTCAACTCTTCCAACACCAGGAGTTTGATCAACCCATGATGGAAAATAGAGGTCTCATTGCTTTCTGGCCTAGCCCGAACCTTGTTGACATCTTTCCTAAGCTCCTAAACAAGAAAAATGGAATATCAAGAGACTTCTTACCAGTGAAGTGAAACAAAAACCTGAAATGGTACTGATAGACCATATGAAATCTCCCCTAAAAAGTAAAGTATTTTTGGATTACTAGCAGCAATTTGGAGTAGTCTTCTTTCATGTAGCTCCTTGGGATTCCAGATGTCATGTCTGCTCCAATGTGCTCAGGTTTTATAAATTCATCACAATTTTGCATCTTAAACTTAGTGGCTTTGAACCAATCTTCACCCATCCTTGGTATCTCTGTGTCTTGAGAAATTGTCTCAGGTTGCACTACAAAACTTAGCACCCCCACCTTCGAAGTTGTAACTATGAAATCCACTGCAAAATATTTTGATACCTAGGCATGAAAACCTTGAATTTTTTGGTAGAATCTCATGCATCCAACATTGCTGAAAACTTATACAAATCTAGGGTCTTCATTGAGTAACTTGAGATCCATGGGTTCATATCTTACACATGAGCCTCCTTTGTTTGTTAACTTCTTCATGGCCACTTTCCTTTATACTGAGTTGCCTTCTTGAAACTATGACACCTGCAAAGAGACAATTGAACAACAAGCTACTTATGATGGAGCTGGACTCTTCAAGGACGATAATCAACTGAAGCATGAAAAGGTCGAAGGGAGGATGACATAGAGGATATTTGGAGGTGAATTTAAAAAGGATAAATTTGAATATGGGAGGGATAATGAAAAATGGGAAGAGTGAAGTGTAATGATGAATGCCACTTATGATTACACATGTTTGGATGACTCTAATAACCGATCACGTGACCTCACATTCACTCTAAACCTATAAAAACTTGAAAACTCATCATACCCTTTATTGGTGCAGAAAAACATGATTCCGTAGCGTCTTCCGTTATAAATCTGGCAGATTTACTACGAATTGGTCAGGTGATTCCGTAGTGAAAACAAACTGTTTGCAGTTATATTCACTGCAGACTCGGGAAAAATAAGACATGTGGCCACTACCTAAATTTAAACCAATGCATGTAGACCTTTGGTAGATTTTGATGGATTTGACTCTGATGACATGACCAATATACTATTCTAGACTTAGGATAATGACCAATTCATAATTTTTTATCAATTTCATGAACCAATTTTATGGGACAAATGAAAACTATGCTAACGATCCTATCGATCAAAAATTGAAATTTTATTTGTGATAAAAAATGATATCCCTAACAACCAAAGAAATAAAGAAAAATAAAAATATACTCTATAGCCTTCATTTAGAAACTTCAGATCTGCAAAAATATTTAGATAAAAACCCTTCAAAAAAGTGATTACAGAAACTGAAATGAAATGGAAACCATAAATATAAACATTGTAATAGCTAAATTTTTATTAATAAGAAATCATTACACTTGGTGGAGAAAGAATAGAGAGACTTTGGGCTCGTAAGTCCCCCTCTATGGGAGGGATATTTGTATTCCCTTCACTCCTATAGACTGGTTTCTCTCTCCTCCTTTGCAAGTGGGAAAAAAAGAATAAGATATTAAGTCAAATATGGGAGCTTTAAAGGCTTGAGATGATAATGAAAATGATGAAATGGTAATGTGTGGAGAGTGTGGAAAAACCCCTCTATTCATAATAAATGATAGGATAGATCTAGATCTTGTCAAATAATAAAATATTATTAGACCAAATTAAGATATAATCATTAGGAGTATTTTATTATATTTGAGTAAAACTTATTAAATGGTCAAAAATATTTATTTATTGAACTAACTCAAAAAATAATGATTTATTAAGTTAATTAAGAAAAATGGTTAAAGTAATTAATAAATAAAAATGATTTATTAATTAGTTTAAGGAGATATGGTCAAAGTGAGTTAGAAATAATTACTAAATAATGATTTCATGGGAGGAATGTGTGATGATTAAGGAATAATAAATAATGATTTATTTAATTATTCCTGGGTAATGTGGTTAGAACTAATTAATAATAGTGATTTGATAATTATTTCAAAAGAATAATAAATAAATATTTGTTTTATTTATTCTGATGGGCTTTTGGGTTATTTTTAGAAATGATTTGGGAATATGGTTCTCTAAATTATTTTCTAAGGTGAAAGTGAGTTTTCATGTGTAAAAACCCATTCAACATGACGTATTTCAATCATCCTAGTGGAAAATGGCTAGGTGATCACATTTTAGGTGATAAAAATGACTTTAAATATTTATGCCAAGAGATAAAGATATTCTTGCCTCAAACCTTCCATTATCATGCTTTTATATAAAGTGACACAAAACTTCCTAAGAACACGTGACCAAGATGACACGACTTTCATTCACATATGTTTCTTGGAAACACTATGTGGCACCCAAGCCAAGTTGCACCAAAAAACCTTTCCACGTGACATACCATCCCACAACATCTCCATAACATGTCATCAGTGCCACGAAATCCTACTAACGTCATAATGACATTGGATTTCCATGTGGCCATCCCTGAGGGTTCCATGTGTCATTTGAAACCAGGCCACATGGCCTTCCAAAATGGCCAATTTTTCCTGCCAGGTGTCACACTATTCACATGCCACGTTAGCATCCCATCCATGTTATCCTACCACCTAAACTCTCCCTTGAGTCCCACTAGAACTCGATTCCTTGAGAAAAATAACATTATTGTCATAATGACTTGGGTTCACTGCAAATCACAACCTATAGAGTCTCCATGTCATCATGACCCACCCTCACACAATAATAAGGAGAAGACCTCCATTCAAGGTCATGGTGTGAACATTAAAATCTCTAGTCCGATGACAAAAGGACCTTCCATCTCATAGTATTGGTCACAATTCCACCTACACAACTTGTTGCCCCTTAAAGGGCCTACAATGTGACATGACTAACCATATTTCCTAACAGGGAGACAATTTGTCTCGTTAAATAAGATATAACTTTGGTGGAATTTCCACTAACACATTAATGGTTTTTATATGTCTTCCTCTTACTTTGGTGTTGTAGTGACACACACAACAGAGCCTATTGGCTCTCATACATTGATGTCATGACTCCTTGCTCATGATATTTGCACTCGATCAGCACCAAGAAGACGTTAAACAAAATTTCCCCATTGTCATTCTCAAGCCAACTTGGCCATTAAATAAGGGTCGGTCAAGCATTTACATAGGATCATAAAAGGAATATAAACGTAAATTCAATATGATGATCGATTAACCATTAAAATGAGAATGTTAATACATAAACCATTCATGAGCATAAATAAAAGAACATATCAACATTATAGGACTTATCAAACCCTTATGAACATGTCGAAGTTCCCTCATCCATGATTGTTTTGAAGATAGTATTCACACAATATCTTACTTGAATCCAGAAAAATAAACAATGAGGAAGGTGAACCTTGACATTATAAGTATCAAACATAATCATTTGAGAATATTGGGATTAATTCCCCAATTAACAAAGAGAAATGATCTCCTTTGTGTTGGACATGTCTAGAGTGTTAGCTCTTGATTTTGACCTTTTTTATCATACCTATTCCATCATTTTACCATCCCTTATCACTATATTTTGATCATATTTACCACATTTTACCTCTTTTTTCACACCAAGGTAGATTAATTATGTCTTTTGATTTTTAGATTTTTTAGTACAAATTGAGCATTAAATTCATTTTTGGTAGAAACAGAATATCCTGTAATGGCTTCATTAAAGTTGTATGTGTAGGAAACTTGGGCACAAAATGAAGGCATATTAAAAAACTACAGGCACCAAGGATGGAGGGACACTTATTTTCTCACTCCAAATAAGTTAGAACATGCCCGGTCAATGCTAGTCAAACTTGACCAATCACACAGGAAATCCCCTGATTCAGGGGTAGTTTTGGGATTTTTTGGGACTTTTCCATATTTTGCGTAACATAGAGATGAGCTCGAAATTATGATATGGAATATGAATCCTTTTATTTGTTACAACAATTATAGCTAATATTGGTATATATTCTTAGCCTATTTAAGCAAAGGTACCAAGTAGTTATGGACAAATATTGTGATTATTATTTTATGAATATAATTTGAGACTTGCCATATATTTATTCTGCATACATTTATGTGTGATGTGAATGGTGATTTGTTGTAGCTGATTGTCTTAAGGTGTAACAAGAAAAGGTGGAGGGCCCCCATACTGAGCAAAGTACACTATTGTAAATTTAGCATCAACATTTTCTATGTTAATATTGCATTTTTGTTTTGATCAATTGTGAATATTTCTTACTAACTTGCTTGCCATGGTTATTGAGATAGTGGAAATGATTTATCTTAAATGATTATTTTCAATAAGGACAAACCATGTCTCTAAGTTATATGCTTTATGCTTTAGAAACTTAGATGGTGAAATTGGTTTTGTTGAATAGAAATGATAAGGAAGGACAAACATGACCTCTAGGACAAGAGCCTCTTCCTTGTTGGCTAAAATTGAATAAAATCACTATTCACTTTTTCATATGCTTCATAGATAAGATTTTCTATGATTTCTTCATATTCAACAATTCATACTTGTAGCTTTTCATTTTCAGGTTGTAATATGCATTTCCATTCTTTTGAGTATCTATGCAACTACTTCCTAAAATAGTTAGATCTAAGATCCATATACTTTGGGTGTGTTTCTCAGTTTATCAACCTGAATTGATATTAAAATACATGCTCTAATTTACCTCAATAAATTGGACCAACATTTTTGGCGTCGTTGTTGGGGAAGCACGCTTAGATGCAGCTAGTTAGGAAGTTTATTTAGAAAACATAAATAAAAAACACAAAACACCAAGAAAATATAAAAAATAAAACATTTTAGGATTTTTCATTATGGTTATTCATGCCTAGACAAAGAGACGAAAAGGGTAGATATACAAAACAAGACCCCCCAACCACTCAACCATTGGTGGGAACAAGACCGTATAGTTCGACTAACACCAATTGCTAGAAAACTAATTTTGGAAGAGTTAGAGGAAAAAAAGCATTTAGGACAAAGTTTAACATTTGTTGAAAGACAAACTTTATTGGTTTATGAAGTAAGAGAAAACAAACACAACTAGAAACATCTTCTATAGGAAAGCAAAAAGAAATAAGAAAACCAATTGATCAACCTATCCTTGAACAACTTGAGAAATTTGAAGACATACAATCTCAGATTTTTACTGAAACATTTGAAACAACTGAAAAAAAGAGATGACATAGGAAGGACAAGGATCTAGTATTCCAGGACTAACTCCAGAACAAAGGATACAATATGAAAGACAACAAAGAGAATGGGAAAGGAAAATAAAATAAGATATGAAAAGAGAAGAAGATACTAAAAGAGAAAATGAAAATAAGAGAAGAGAGGATGAAGGAGTAGAGAATGAACAAGAAACTACTTTTGGATTTCCAATCTTAGACACTAGAGCAATTTTGGGAGAATAAGTAAAAATGAAAAATATTCCACCTCATGTTTTACCGAATTTCTATGGTATGTCTTCTAAATATCCCAACTCATTGTTGTTTGAATTTAATATTCTATGTCATACCTATGGTTATAATGATGATACACATAAGCTTCATCTTTTCCTTGCTACTCTTAAAGCATCTGCATTAAAGTGGTTCATGGGATTAGGCGAACATACTATTACCAGTTTGAAAGACATGAGAAAAATTTTCCTTAGGAAATATCAAGCATACTGTAGGCCTATAGATTCAAAGGATGATATTTTTAGAATGTATCAACAAGAAGATGAAATTTTAAAGGAATATCTAGAAATATTTATCTATAACTTACAAAAATATAAGCATCATTCTTTAAACTTTGTTACCATTTGAACAATATTTTGAAAAGGAATACGAGATGAGTATCTTGATATTCTTAATGTGATGGGTAAAGGAGACATTTCATATTTACCATTTAATGAAATTGAAGAGTTATGTCAAGAATATTCAAGAGGAAGAGCTAAAAATGGAAAGAGAGATGCAAATTCTAAAGTTACCAAATCAGCAATAGGAAGTATAACAAGAGCTGAATTAGGAAACTTATTTGAATATTTCAAAACTTATATCTTAATTACATTAGTTACACAAGTTGATATGCTTAAAACAAGAAATAAACAAGAGGAAAAAAATCAAGTATTATCAATTTTCTATCCTAAATGTAGAAAGAAGCATCCCTTGAGGGAATGTCCTTTAGAAAATATTGATGTGTGTTGACTTTGCACTGAGAATTATGCAACTGATGATTGTAAAAATTTGAAGGAATTTAAGGCAAACCAATTGGAAGAAATTCAAGGAATGGAATCTCTTTATTATTTAGCACCAAGAAGACATTGGAAACCACTATTTGCAGGTATGCCTCAAAATCCTACTCAATTTTTTGCTCAGAAATTTCCTCAAAATTATCAAAATCATGTTCAAAATATATGGAATGCTCCTATGCCTTGGAAGGCTTGGCCTCATCAACAAATTAAAAACCAACCTTCTCAAAATTGGTGAGGATATGCTTATGGAGCTCAACCTCCTCAACAATTTTATTCTTAGCCATATCAGTCCTATCCTCAACAATATTTTCCATATCAACAATTTCAACAACCCCAACAACCAATTCATTTCCTCAACAATCATTACCTGCACCACCATTAACCCAAACTCAACAAATTTAGCTGCCATCTAACCAAACACCACCCAATCCAACTCAATTACCAACCCAGCCAGTGGAAAATATGAGGAATAAAGTAGAAAGATCAATATATAATGCAAATGAAGGAACTTCATTTTCTACATATTCAGTCCTTCCTATTCAAGATATTCATTTATGGTCTGGAAAGTTCTACAAAAGACTCCCCTATCATTATAGAAGAAAAAGGGAGTCGTGAAAAATCCAATGCATATCATATAATACAAGATAATCAAATTCAAAAGAGTAAAAAAATAATGAACCAAACATCTCCTTTCCCATAATGACTCACTTGCTCCAATAGTGGAGCATGAAGTGACAAATTTCTTCACAAAATAATGATCTCTCTCTCCTATGCTAGCAAGAGAATCCAAGGCTAAAAGTCCTTTGCTTGAGTCATGAGGCTCTATATATAACAAATGAGGTGACCTTTCACCTTCAATGTGACTCTTGATCTCCCTCATGACTCTTGATCTCCCATATGTCCTTCGTACCTCCTTGCAACTTTTCACATTCCACGTGTATTTTGGGCTTCCACATATTTTTTACATTTTTCATTTCTTAATTACAAAATTTACATTTCACAAAATTGTGGCAAGAATCCATAAAGAAAAAATAAACAATTGTGTGTTCATATTTGGGGAAACTATAATTCGGTGATTGTGACATTACACTATGTTGTAATGTATTAATACCAAGCTCTATACTTTTCTGCTATGCCTTCAACTCTTTGTGGTATCCCTGGGTTGAATCTCATATTTCCCTCCAAAGTGTTTGGGTATATTGATTTTGAGCTTGTTTGTATATTGTTCTAGAACATGAATAGCTTCATATGTAACTTTATTGGGTCAGGTACATATTGTAGAACAATGTCTTTAGTCACCTCTATTTCATTATGGGTAGTTTCCCATTTGATGTAGCCCAAAATTTCCTTTAACTCCTGCCTAGCATTATATGTGTGTCTCAACTCCCCAATTGCACCTATAGAAGGAAATTTGTGCATTCATACCAAGGTTTCCAATCCATTGTGCAATCATGTATACACTAGCATAATCATTATATAATTGTTCAGTTAATCGTAGGATTTCATATGCATTTCCCCCTCAACTCTATCTATTTCAAATTCAAACCTTCCTTTCGTAGCCAACAATGTTAGTGTATTTAAGTACTTGGCTCCCAATTCTTAGATCATGTCTATAGTTGTATGAGCTAGATTTAAGACCCTCAAGTTTTCTTGTGATCCCTTTTTAATTTCACACAAAGGTACCATTTCCTTGTGCAATATTATCATCTCTTAATAGACTTTCTTCATCGTTTCTTCCAATTACTTGAATTCTATGAGTATAGTTTATTGTAATCCTTCTCTATTAGAGCTTGTGGAAGAAAAAATTTGATTTTCTCTGAGGATATGTGCGATCTACTACTTTGCATCGACCAATTCATTCTCCAATTGTTCATTCTTGTGCATCAGGAAATCAACATTCTTTTTTGTGGCCACTGCAAAGCCTACATTTACTTAAGCAACTTCGATGGGATTTGTCTATGTATTTTACACAGTAACTCTTTATGTATGAATAGAAATAGGCTGATATTGTTTGGAAGTACTTCCACCTTTCCTAAATGGTATTATCTTGAAGCTCATAAAATGTGAAATTGGATATGTCCATAATTATATCTTCGTCTAGAGGTGAAATTCCCATCTCACTGAAAGGAAGGTGCCCACAATTCATAAAAGTAGGAGTTTGAATATTTATAGGAGCTATTATCAGCTTCGTTTTTGTTGCCTGGTTCTCCTCCTCTTATTCATAATTTGTACCTTGGGCATCCAAATCTTCCTATAAATTCTTTGCAAATTCATCTTCCCATTTCTTCTTGGTTTCTTCTTCAACCTATAGCCTTCGTTTCTCTTCCTCTTCCTTTTGTTTTCTAAGAGCTTCGTCTTTGTTGTCTATTCAGGGCTTCCTTCTCTTTCATTTTCTTCTATTCCTCTCTTCTATTCTGCATGCCTTCTTAATTATTTTTACCTTTCTCTTCTTTCTAACTCTTCTCTTCTTCTAGTCTCTTTTTCCTAGCCTCTTCAAGTTCTTTTCTTTTCCTTTCCACTTTAATTTCCCCTTTAGTGTTCGGATCTGATTTTAACTTCTTAATCCTCTCCTCCTATGCATATTTTTCTTTCTTCCTCTTCAACTCAACATTATCTTGAGTTCCCATTCCTTGTTGGGTCCCTTCTTGAGGCATATCTAGGAAATTTTTTTTATTAGAAAGGTTTGCTTCTTCACCTAGTCCAATTGCTCTAGAGGCATTATAGCAATTATTAATTTTTTATTCATCCTCCTAGGAGAGAGAATCATAGGTACACCTCATATTTGCATAATTTTTCTTCCATAAACTTCCAAGGTTGTATATGTGATAACCCCTATCATTGAATCTGAGGCGACTGAGTTCTGGAAGTTATACCTCAACTACCTTTAAACTTTGTAGTTCGTATAACCCTATTTGTAGAGGGAAAATGGTCCATGGTGACTTCTTCCACCTCTGAAATTTTTGAGATAATCTTGTACAAATTTTATAGTTGATCTCTTTAATCAATACCTTATCTATTACAGACAATGGAAAAAGGTGCAAACCCTTATAGGATCCAAATACTCTAATGGATGCGCCTTGGCTTGATGCAAACTAGTCTGAAACATCTATTATAACCTCCCTAGACTTGTCTATCATGAAGGGTACCTTAATATCAAATATCTTCTAAGATAATAGATGATGAACTGCTAAGTTATCTTTGCATACACCCCCCTATAGCTAGTCTTTGAGAATATCTTGTAGTAGATGTGGACATGAGTTTTTTTTTAGTCCACTTCAATTCAACACCTGAGAATTCATTATTGGAATAAATTTGATCTAGCAAGTAGCCTAACATATAAAACTTTTTTTTCTCACATTGTGAGACATTTTTCACCTTTGCAACACTTTTTCTCAATTATTGGGCTATAAGGTTAGACCAATTAAAAATATTTCCTTCAGCAACACATGGGTAGACCATATAGACCCATCCTTATTTAAATAATTTTTCATTTTCACACCCATACAACATGCAAGACATGGCCATAAGGTATTGATATAATCTCTTCAATGACTTAGTTTTGTAAATCCCATCAGGCTTCTAGCAAAATTTGCTCGACTCTTGCCACTAGGTCTTGAGAATTTCCTTTTTGGAATATTGAAGAGAGAAAGCAACATATAATTTCAAATTTAGGTATTCCTCCAACTTTTGGAGCTTTTAATATGAATGGAGATCATGTGGCTAGTATGTGGCAAGCTCTTATCCATTCACACTTCTATTTATCATGCTTTTAGGATCAATGTGTTACAATATCCACCTGATTACTTTTGTACATGGTAACACTAGTACCATCATGCAAGCCTATGGAATCTAGACCCTTTTTACATTAATATACACTTCCCTATCATCTAGATCCTATGAGAACTCCTTCTTGATGAAATCCTTGAATATCAATTGCCATGTCAAGGTGGTGTAGTTTTCTATGAAATATCTTGTGTGTGCTAAGATTGATGCTTTGGTATTCAGATTTTCCACAACACCTTCAATATTTATTTTTCTTGCCTCTCTTGTACATCATTTCCTTGTAACTGGAGCCATGGTGTTAGTGGTATATGATAGATTGATAGGCTTTGAATATATAGTACCTGGAAACCGAAATTTACTCATGGAAAATCACACAATCAGTCTTCAAAACTCCTACTCTATCCTTTACACTTTATGAAAAATAATGATTGTGAAATGATTGTAAACCCGGGTTCGACACAAGTGCATAGGCTATAGGAAAGGTTGATTTTAATAGTCACTAAGAGAGTGTAGTGCACTAGGAAAGCTTGGGCTTGGTATAGGGTGCAAGGTCTAGATGTAGAGGTTAATGGTCTGGTCACTAGAAATGTGCAGTGCGCCAACATTGAGAGAGGGTTTTCTCATTAGGAACATGGCGCATTTGTGTGAGAAAAGGTTAACATGCATCTATACTAAAAGTGCGCATTGCGATATATCAAGGAAAGTTGTGCACATGGTGCATGATTCAAGGAGCAAGGGAAATTGGGACTAGGCCCTAGAAGTGCACTATGAGCCAATTAGGAGAGGCCCTATGCGATGGGTACATGACGTGAGTGCTAGATATATGAGATCGATAAGGTAGGAACTAAAAATTAACTAGCAAAAATAGTCAGGCATGCAAACTCAATAGCTTGGCTAAGTATGGGAAAAACAACAATAAGGGAGAACCAAGGAGACTTGGTAAAAAAAACCAACTACAGGTAAACCCATATATACATATTGTTTCTAAGGAAAGCAAAGAGATAGGTTATAGGAAGTGATACATATGAAAAAAAAGCACTAAAACATCAAAGCAAAAGTGCATGATTTTAATGCTATATGAAGCTTACCTATGAAGATATTGCGCATGTGATCAAAGGTGAGAGATGGGCCTTGTGCTTCAAAACTGTGCATAGCTCCAATGAAACAAATGAATCTGTAATGAGCTCATGGGGCTAATCCATTTATATAAAAGGGCCGCACGTGCGATTAGGGTGGACGTTAAAAGTGCACCTAACATTGATCTTTGCGATAAGAGTGATAGCCTGCCACTAGAAAGGGTGCTAGTGCTAGATCAAAGAAGTGTGTGTGGTGCATGTTCGTGTGACAAGGAGGGTCGAATAGAATTTGGGGATGTACATTACACTACTTCTAGAAAGTGTGTTGGTGTTATGTTTTGGAAGCATTCTAGCATGTCAAACAAAGGTGCACTTGAAAGAGAAGAGCACTTGGTTTGTAAGGATAAGTGTGCCATTATTTAGAGACCTTTTGAAAATTAATACGATTGAATTGAAACATTTATGAATTTTTGAACAAACTTAAGATTACCTTAAATACAAAAACAAATAGAAGACATGGTCAAAAGGGGCCCCAAAATTTGATGAGGTCAAAATTTTTGGAGGGCTTCTAGCAGCTACAACACTTGGGACCATGGGTTGAGAGAAGTTGAGCAGAAGTATGTAAATTATGTAATGACAATCCTAAAGGGATATATATTGAAGATTATTTATCTCAAATGAAATTTCAGGAATCATAGATGAATAAACATCTTTTGGATCAAGAAAAATACTAGAGGATAAAAAATAGGGAAACTTGGTTGAAATCTAGTGATCATAATACAAAGTACTTCCAGGACTTTGTGATCTAGGAGGATCCAAAAAGGCCTAAAATTCAAAGTCCCAAAATTTTTATGGAAACTATGTCATCTCGAGGAGCTTAACTAGATGATTCCAACACAGCACGAGTCATGTACAAAAGAGTCTGTATGAAGAAGTTATGAAATTTTGAAGATTTCGACCAACATGCAAAAATTAAAAACTTAACAGAACACATGGAAGCATATCGTAATGACACGTGGAAGTGTGATAAGGTGACATGGCACACCATGGAATTGATTTGTGGCAAGATAGTGCTGATGTGACAGGATGAGCATGACATGGAAAAGGTGTTGACTGGGCACAATATTACCAATAAGAGTGTGCCACGTGACCCAATCAAAGGGTACCATGTGGCACCATGACATGGCTAGTAAAAAGATTAGATTTGCTAGATGGTTGGATCAGAAGGGTTCAAATCCTTGACCGTAGCAATGGTAGGCCAATCGCCCAATAGTTGGGCCATTGGGTTTTTTATTGTATAAATAAAAACTATTGTATATAAGCTTTCGTTATAGCTCATTGCAACAAAAAAGGGGAAGGTTGTGGGTTTGACCTTGTGACCTCCCCGAAAACCAATATAATCTGCAAGTACCATGTCTTATCTTGAGATTGTCGATGAAATTTGTTACCATGTGCAAATGGGTTATGTTATTTTATTGGTATATATATGGTTCAGATAGTTTATAATAAATATGCACCAATAAAATGGTTATATATAATATAACCAACGTGCCTAGTTATAACACAACACTATTTATATATATGGTTACAACATAGGGGCCACAACCTCCCGAGGCTCAACTCGGGACTGCAGACCCCCAAAACAATATATACAAAAGGTTTTCCACTATATTACACTAGTTATAGTCGTAAGAAAATGTTGAGTGTTTTATTTTTGTAGCATAATTATCATTGTTTGTGTGGTAATACATCGATTTTGTATCCTTTTAGAGAGTTAAGAAAGGAGAGATTTTTGTGAAGGCTTCTTGAAGGCCTTTTGTAAAGGTGCATAATAGAGAGTCAACTTTAGATATTAGGGATTTAATGTAATTTAAGACATTTTTCATTGTAATTAAAGAGGCCACTCCATTGGCAGCAGACCTAGAGATGTAGCCTAAATCAGGTGAACTCTGTTATCAATCTCATTGTGTTATTTTATTTTATTTGCAGTCATTTATTTCTATTATAGTCTTTCTAATAGTTTTTTGTTGTTGTAAAGTTCAGTATTTCGCATTCCATTTAAGCTAATAAATCATAGGCTCACAGTAAAATATCCTAATCAAGTTTGGTATATAAGCTAAATGAGCTAGTTTAATTTGGTACTTGAGTGTGAATGATTACTAGGTTTAAGCTTAAAAAGGGAGAAGGTGAAATTGAAGCTTATAGTCCTGAAGTTGTTTCAAGGAGCTTCACTCAAAGAGGAGATATGGCTTCACCCAGCTAAGAGAATCCTTTTAACTCTGAGTCGTGTTTTCTCGAGGCATTCAGTATGTTTTAGTCAAAGTTTGAAGAGATCTATAAAGAAATAGGACTTTTGAAAGGAGAAAGCACTATTCAAGTAAATAACGAGGGTGATCATAGCCCTCTTCCTTAATTTTCTCCTCCTCCTTTGAGACCTTCATCTCCTACTCATTATTATCCTCCTTCTTCTCTCTCAATTTCTCCGTTGTCATCTCCTCACAAAAATATTGCTTAAAATAATCCATTGTTGAAGTTGGATGTTGAGTTTGAATTACCATTGTATAATAACAAGCTTAATGAAGAAGATTAGATAATTGGATTCAACATATAGAAGTTTATTTATGTATTCAACAAATTTTTTAATAAGAGGTAAAGAATTAGTTGGCCTCTCTTTGGCTTGAACGTACAAATCTAGTTGGTGGGAAAGTAAACATAGAGAAGGTAGCAAAAAGAATGGTAAGCTCCTTTCTTCATGGTCATAATTCACTAATGCATTAAAGAATTAGTTTATCATTTATCTTATACTCAAAAATAAATCATGGAAAGGAAAAATTTCAGACAAGGAAAAATAAAAAGCCTACAAATTTTTACTGAAGAATTTAGGAAGAAAACGTTGGCTTTAAGTATTCCATTAGATTATTCATATATGCTTTTAAAATACATTGGTGCATTACATAGTTACATTCACCATACTATCTTCTTATTTAATCCCACTAATTTAGATGAAGTATGTGTCCAAGGTACTCATCTTGAGTCCAAGGGAAAGAGTGTGGAAAGCGATTTCATGAAGAAGTAACCATCCAAGTTCACTGAAGGAAAATATAAAGGAATGAAGAAAGAAATAAGGTTGCTACAATGAAGAAATAAGAGGAAAAAGAAAACATGATTTCATTTTAAAAAGTAAGGCCATGATGATGCTCATTATTCGAATTTTCATCTTGAACTAAGACCTAAGAGCTTTGGATGCAAATGAAAGCAAAATATTGTTGTAGCACTGCCACAAGATCTGGGATATAATTCATGGGATGAAGCTCGGGCCATAACTATTGGAGTGTAAGGTAAAACATTTGCTCATGCTATTTATAGTTATTGTATTCCTTCTCCTAGTGTTAAGTGCATAAGAAGTGAGATTTTTCATATAAGTGTAATTGTTAAGCATATGAAAGTGGATATTATTTTTATATTGGTTCCCAAGAGAATTTAATATTTGAAGAAATTGTCAGGAAGATGGGATTATAAACAACACTTCACAAGAAAAAATATCCACTTATTTGGGTTTATGATAAAGCAGAGCTATAAGTGATGAAACAATGTAAACTAAATTTTCTATCACTTCGAAATTTTTGATGACTTGGTTGAATTAGATGTGGTTTCTCTTGATATTTGTGGATTTTTTTTGGAAGACCTTATTTGTATGATAGGAAATTCTTATTCTTTAGGCAGGAGAATAAATATCACCTCATCAAATATGGGTTTGAGTATATTGTAAGAGCACACAGCATGAATACTAACTTATCACTTGTTAGTGCAGGTAAAATAAAAAGGCTCATAAATTCCAACAATATTTTTGTAATTCTAGTTATGAAAGAGAAATATGTTGAACAATAATTCTAGTTATGAAAGAGAAATATGTTGTGATCCTTCTCATAAGGATAGATTAATTAAAATCATTTCTAACCATGATGATATTTTCTAGTAACCTAAAGTATTTCCTCCTAAGAGGGAGATTCAACATGAGATTCAGTTATAAGAAAGTTCCCCTTTGCCTAATGTTGGTATGTACAAGATGTTTGTAATTGAAAATGCAGAGATCAATAAGAAAGTTCAAGAATTTCATGAAAAGGGATTCATCAGACCAAGTTCATCTCCAAGTGGTTCTCTTATTGTGATGTCCTTGAAGAAGGAAGGTACATGGAGAATGTGCATTGAATTTCGTGCGCTAGATAAGATCATTGTAAAGAAGCAATACAATCTTCCTTCTATTGATGATTTTTTAGATCAGTTAAAATATGAAGTTTAGTTTACTTAAATATAATTTCGAAGTGGTTATCATTGGATTTGAATTGCAGAAGGTGATGTTTGGAAAACTGGTTTCAAAACAAAGCAGAGTTTGTTTGAATGGATAATGATGCCTTTTAGGCTTTCCAACACCTTGGAAACTTTTATGCGTGTGATGAATGATGGTTTTAGACCATTCATTGATGAATTTGTAATTTTTTACTTAGATGATATTATGGTATTTAGAAGAAATTAGGATGAGCATGTCAAGCATGTGATGGAAGTATTTGATACTTTGAAGAAGGAGAATTTGTATGTGAAAATGTCGAAGTGTGAATTTGGAAAGGCATCATTACTATACTTGGGTTACATTATAGGGGGTGGTGAATTGAAAATATATCCCTCTAAAGTTGAAGTGATTATGAAATGGCCCAAGCCTACATTAGCAACAGAATTTAGAAGCTTCTTAGGAGCAATCTAGTATTGGAGGAAATTTATTTCTAAATTCTCAGATATTGCATATCCTTTATATGCTTTGAATATCTTGAAACATATTTTTTAGTGGTTATGAAATCCACTGAAAGCCTTCGATACATTGAAAGAAGATATTATCACAACACTGGTGCTAGAATTTCCAAACTTGCAACAATCATTTGGGATATAGACTGATGCAAGTGGATATGCCATGGGAACATTTTTATGCAACAACGTATGCCAATCTATTATCACTTTGAGACATTTTCTAAAGATTTTGTTAATTATCCTACATTTGAAAAAGAGTTTTATGCATTAGTACAAAGTGTTAAGAAATGGAAGGATTAATTAACGGGAAATGAAACGATAATACATACAAATCATCAAATATTATAGTATTTTCAGTTGCATACAAAGTTACAACAAGCAAGGCAATTAGGTGGATGGTTTTTCTGCAATAGTTTCATTTTTTTATCAAGTATAAGAAGGGTGTAAGTAAAAAAGTGGATATTCTATCTAGACCTCCTATTAATGCATTTGTTGTCTTGTATAATGATTCTTTAACACTTGAAAATTTTGTTGAGCAACATGTTAGGGATGTAGACTTCAAGGATGTGTACGATAGGTTAACTCATGGTTCACAAGTGGAGAATTACCATTTGCAAGGCAAGTTACTCTATCATGTTAATAAAATATGTATTCCAGAGGACAAAATAATGCATGTGATTAGAGGAGCCCATACTTCTCATATTTTAGGGAATATTGGTGTAGGAAAGACTGTAGCTCATTTGTAGAGATTATATTATTGACCTCAAATGAGAAAAATAGTATCTATATATTTCAAAGGGTGAGTATTTTGTGGCACTAGTAAACCCACTAATACAAAACTGGGTTTGTATACACCTATTTCTAGTTCCTTCTCATCTGTGGGAAAGCATCTATATGGATTTCATAGGAGGTTTTCCTATGTCCAAAAGAGGTAATGATTACTTATGTGTAGTTGTGATAGGTTCAAAAAAATGTGTATTTTGATGGCTTGCAAGAAGAAAGTGACAGTTAAATATACCACACAATTTTTTATTTCAACATGTTTGGGTTCACTTTGGATTACCCACTTCTATTATTTCAAATTGGGATTCCCTCTTTCTAGGATAATTTTAGTCGATCTTGTGGATATTGATGGACACCAAGATGAAAATAAGTATTTTTTTTCATCCATAGACCGATGGATAGACAGAGGTGGTCAATAGGAGCACATGACATTTTCTCCAAGGATACTGCAGCAAGCATCCTAAGTTTTGGGATGAAAAACTACATTATGTGAAACATGCCTATAACTAAGCATTACATTAATCTACACAGAGCTCCCCGTTTGAGACTTATTTTGGATACCTTCCAAAGTATCCATTGGATTTTATTTTTGGGAAATATGTTGATTCCAATGAGTAGAGAGATCAATATAACGCCAAAAAAATCATACATAAGATCTAAATGGTGCATCAAGAAGTTTAGGAATAATAGGAGAAGAGCTAAGCCCAATACAAGGATAGGCATGAAAAAAATAGGATGGATTATCAATTCCAAGTTGGTAATAGAGTTTTGCTACATATCATCAAACATAGGTTAATAGGGGAAGGTAAGAATCTCAAGTCAATCTAGTATGGGCCATTTACTATTTTAAAGAACATTGGCACTAATGCTTTATACTTAGATTTAGAACCATATATAAAGATGTATTCATTTGTTAATGTGGAGAACTTGAAATTGTTTGAGCCTCTGATTATTATAGATTAGGATGAAAGTATTCAAGTTCCTTCCATTAATGATTTTTCTCCTAATTATCTAAATGAGTTGTAGGAAGATGTCATTCTAAATAGGCAGACAAGGACTTCGTGTTGAGGAAATGTGGAATACCTTCAAGTGAGTCTTAATGGAATTAATATAAGAAAAACATAGTAGATAGGATAGGGAAAGTGAGGGATAAAAACCCTCACCTATTTTTTGATTAATTTACCTTTTGATGGTCCAAAAGATACCTAGTGGGAAGGATTAATCCAAGAAGATCCAAAAAAACCCTAAAATTTAAATCCCCAAATTTGATGGAAATAGTATCATGTCAAAGAGGTTGACGATACTATTACATTGCAACTTAAACTGAATAAAATAGAGTATGTATGAATAATTTATGATTCTTTTAATATTTTGACCAACAAGAAAAAGGTCAAAACTTACCAGGACATGTAGCAACATCTGGACGTGATACGTGGCAATACAAACAAGGTGATATGGTACAATGTGGAATTAACATGTGGCAAGATAATTTTGATGTGGAAAGTTTAGGATGATGTGGAAAAGGTGCTAAATGGGATAAATATGACCAATAAGAGCATGCCATGTGGCACCACAAAGTAGTTGGTCAAAATATTCAATTTGTTCGACAGTTGGAGTGGCAGGGTTTGAACCCTTGACCTCGAAAATGGTAGGCCATTGGCCCAACCATTAGGCCGTGGGTTTGTTTTATTATATAAATAAATAATAATATATATAAGCTTTAGTTATAGACCGATGCAAGAAAAATGGAGAGGGTCATGAGTTTGACCCCACGACCTCCTTAACAACCAATGGAATTTGTAAGTGACAAGTCTCTGATTTGAGATTTCTGGGATTGCTTTCTTGTTGTGATAGATATTCCAAAATTACCCCATTCATTTTGATTTTAGAATCGACATTTTGAACCATCCACTATGGTTCATCTTCAGGATGTACAAATAAATCAACCACAATGGATGGTTCGAAACATCGATTCTAAATTCAAAATGAATGGGATAAATCCAAAATATCTATCACAACAAGTGACAAGTCATATCTCAAAGACCATTAATGACATTTTTTATCATGTGCACATGAGTTATATTGCTTGATTGTTAAATACTATGGTGGGTATGGGTTTTAATAAATACACAACAATCAAATTGTTATATAAAATATAACCAATGCACCAAATTATAAAAAATCACTATTTATATATATGGTTACAATGGATGGGATGCAACCACATTTAACTTGACCCTGGGGCTATGGACCCCCAACACTATATATACAAAATGTTTTCTACCACACCACATAGGTTATAGTTGTAAGAGAGGGTAGAGACATTTATTTTTGTAGCGTGATTATCACTGTTTGTGTGGTAATGTATAGATTTTGTGCCCTTTTGGAGATTTAAAAAGGGAGAGATTTTTGCCAAGGGTCCTTGGAGGCTTCTTATAAAGTTGCAAAATATAGAACCAACTTTAGAGATTAGGGATTTTATGTAATTTTAGTCATTTTTCATCATAATTGAAGAGGCCAATCCATTAGAAGTGGACTCGGAGACATATTCCACATTGGGTGAAATCTGTTATCAATCTCATTGTGTTATTTTATTTTATCCATAGTCATTTATTTCTATTATAGACTTTTTAATAATAATAAAATTCAAGTTTAGTATTTCACATTTTTCTTAAGATGATAAATCATAGACTCACAATAAAATTTCTTGATCACTTTACAACTATGAAAAAATTCAAAACATTGTATGGGAACTCTTAGATAATGATGAGTACAAGATTAAAGGCTTTCATGGGATGGTAGGTCTTTGGGTTAACCAATTTTCACACATTTTTTCGGAGCCTAAGAGAACAAACCTATGGGAGATAATGCACTTTATTCCATAATTTCTTAAGATGGTGAAAGAAGATGAAAATAAATCGCTATTTCAAGAAGTTACTAGGGAAGAACTAATTAATTTTTTGAAATCACTACAAACGTATACGAGATCGGTGCCTAATGGGTGGCATATATTTTTTTATTTGAATTTTTTGACCTTATGGGAGAAGACATGTTAAGAATTGTGGAGGAGGTTAGATGAGAAGGGGAAATTCCTAGGAATTTTAATTCAACTTTTATTGCCCTAATTTCTAAGTAGGAATACTCAGTGAATTTTGAAAGCTTCATGCCAATTTCACTATGTAATTTTGCTCGCAAGCTTATGTAAAAATGTATTGCTATGAGGATCAAGTCATTATTGTCTAAGTATATTTGTCTAGAATAATTTGGATTCCTAAAAGGAAGGGAAACTTGTGAAGTTATTTATTCTTCCCATTAAGGCCTTCATTTTTTCAAGAAAAAAATATGCCCACCTAGTATTGTTACTATATCTCTTTAGAGATTATCAAAAGGTATCTTGGCTCTATTTAAGACCAAGAGGGATTCATTGAAAAAGCAATACCATACCACGTGCATTCATATTGTGGCATAAAAAATGAGGAGAAAATGAAATAACATATTTAGGATATAATCACGAGGTAAACAGTTTTTATATGTTGTATAAAAATATTTGTATGATAAGGTATTTTTTATACAATACATTGGCCACGCAGAGTAAAAAACAAGCGAGCTAGAGAAACAGAGGTTCTATAGTATTGTGGGAGTATCGAGAGTGGGAGGGAAAGAAAACACTTTCTGAGTATTACGTCCAGAGTAGCCTAATATTCAAGCCTATGGCCCTAGTATTGGTACAAAATTCATGGTAATGTTTAATAATGACTTAGAATGTTTGAGAGCGGTTCCAACCTCATTATATTTCACATGGAGAAAGTAGAATTTTAGATCAGTTTTTCAGATTTCAGGATTGGGGGATTGCAATGTTTCCATTGGATTAATTTTTCATGTACTAGGGTATGGAACTCATATTTAATCAAGAACATTAAGCCCTATATGTACCTTCATGTTAGTGACGTTAGTTTTCTAACTCCTCTATCATGTCCTACTAAAAATGTACACATCATTCAAACAAAATCTTGACTCGACATGCTACACTTTTTCTATCTTATGTTAATGCTTAGAGAGTGATATTAATGACAAAGATCCCAAGATAGGCAATGGTTTTGATGATATGTATTTTTTTTGTTGTAGCATGATTTTTTTGGATGCTAGAGGCCATCTAGAGTCTATTTTTTTGTTGATGTATTTTCAGTTCAAAGATGGGTTGCACTCGATGCTATTTTGGTTATGTGCACCCTTAAATGTTATATAAAAATTGAGAACTTGTAATTTTTGGACCTATGATTGATGAAGATTATAACTACTAGATGAATGATGTTATATGGTATAATCCATGTTTTTATGTTGTTTTTTTAATCACAAATTCACAATTACGTGATTTGTGTTTTTTAATCACAAATTCACAATTCTACGTGATTTGTTGACATATATGCATCAAAATATATAAAATTTATATATTATATAAAATTCACTCCCAAAATCACTCCTGACCCAGGAGCTTTTGAAAATGTCACTCCCCGCACCTGTTTCCACTCCCGCTTCCCGCTCCAAAGAAACCTTTCTCCAAAACCGACATGCATCACATTACTAATACCTTTATGATCTATATCTAACATGTGTTAAGATTTTTTACCTGTTTCTCAGCTAGTGATCTTCCCAATGATGGGATAGTAGAGAAGACAAAAAATATGGCACCTTCATCGTTTCCTTACACCAGTGATGAACAGGTTGAATGAAAGTGAAGGAGATATTGATACAAACTATTTCTTGGTAGAGGGCACATGCATGCCACTAGAGACAATGAAATGGAATATTGTTTGGAAGAGGGTGAATGCATGCTAAGGGCACACATGTCACACCTTCAGTTAATTCCAGTTTAGATGTTGTTTCAAATTTAGAAATTTCAGTTTTGGATAGAGTTTTTCTATTATTATAACTTTTCTTTTATTATTTTCAGTGATCTGAAAATGAATGCTAGTTAATGTTGTGCTAGTTTCATTTCAAAGATAAAATTTTCTTTGCGTTGTTTTACTTATCCTTCATGGGTTTGTTCATGGGCATGTGATTGTCACACATTGTACTTAGTGAAATTATGAGTTTGTCATAAGCTTAAAAATCATACTTTTTAAAAACAGAACTGAAGAAATAGTAAACAAAACAAGCACATATAATAGAGCTTAACAAAGAGAATTTTGATAAAGGATTTTACCCCTCCTGGTCTACATCTCCTTGGTCCAACTTCATAATGTAACCTTTGTATTAGCTTCAAGTGTGCTCAAATTGCTGTTGCAAGTTTCAAAACCTCTTGGAACCTATTCAAATGAGTTTAAAACATCATAATCTCCCAAAAATGACTATTTTTTTGTTGAATATGGACTCTAGATGCTCTGGCAATGACCCCAACACCTGGTGGCCTTAGCCTTCAAAAATATTCAAATGCACTAAAACACCTGTAGATGACCTTTTCTACCTCTGCAACCTACTCCATTGAGTTTCTAGCATGCCAATTAGCTAGGAATGACTTTTACTGAGCTCAATTTGGTCGAAAATTGAGTGAGTTATGACCAAAACAAATTTGCCCCAATTTCTCCTCTAAAACTTGAGAGAACTGCCAGTTAACTTTAAAAATTTGCCAAAATTGGCGTGCCTTCGAATTTTCCGCCAAAATAACTCAAACTTAATTAATGCTAATCGTGTTTAGGGAGGATAAGCATGATTGAATGATAAGCGTAGAAAATTTGTTAATGACGGATTAACGTGAGTTAACCATGTTTTAAGTTTAATTAATCTGCACTAATTTTTTGCCAAAATGTGGTTTGAAAACTAATATATATATATATATATATATATATATATATATATATATATATATATAATAATAATAATAACACCACCATATAACCAATGTCCCAACAGTAATATGATTTGACATTTCGACCCCATAGGTGAGGAGATGGCCCACCAGAGAGGACACGTGACGCCCTCTGGTTGGGTTTCACTCCAACCCTAAAAAAATTTCAAATTTCAACTTAGGAAGAATTGAAGGTCATTGGGCAATTTTTCTCTTCACTTAACCCATCTGGTGAATCTGAAGACGACACTTGTCACAGTGTCACTAGCCACAATCTGGAGAATATTCCTGCAAATGTTGATTGTACCTACCACATCAGCATTGCACCTATTATGCGAATTGTTTGCATGTTTTTGAAAACGAACAACAGACAATAACTCAGTCATACAAACTCGGATTTTGATGAAATGATTTGCGTCGGAATCCTGGCGACGAGCTCTATTCAATCGTTCAGGTTCGAAAAAAATTTGAGCACTTTGAAATTTTAGCTAATTTTAGGCCCTGATGCAAATTCTGATCACACCTTCCCACTGACGGGATTTTGGACCCACAAAAGATGATAATTATCTTCTTGAGCTTCAACACACTTATGATTTCAAGTTATATTAACTGCTTTTACTTGACAAGTCTTTTGACAATCACCTTGACATGCCTTGCATTGCAATTGGCTATGTCTCTCAACCACTGTTCTATGGTTTTTTCTAAACCACTTCAACATTGATGATTGCTGTTGAATGATACATATCCAACTGTACCACATCAATCTCTATGTGCTTAGAAAACTGTTAGCCTTCCCACTGAGAATGAATTCCCTCTTACAAGAGTGCGCCAAGGAAAGAAGCATAACTCCATCAACACGTACTCTTATCGCTTCACTAATTAGAGAGAGAATAGAGAAAAACTAGAAAACAAAAGGCATACAAGCTTCTTCTTGGAAATCCTCTTATCCAAATTAAACTTGCAATATGAGTGAACTCTTGGTGTCAACACAAGAAACTAGTTTGTTCTGTAATGGATGCAAATCACTTTACATCTCGTCCAATTCTCACTAAATGGACCTCAATCTTCCTGTGACATCTTGTCACAAGAACACACAATCAATCTTGAAAAGAAAACATTATGCAAATATTGAAATGACAACCACCTCGTTTTTTCTCCTTCAAAGCAATGACTGTCACCTCCTGTAACATCAAGTACATGGCGATATTCTTGCACTTTGGTGTATCCCACATCGACAAACACCATCGACTAAAACATAAGTCGATCATCATAATTGATAAACATATTCGATAAAAAGCATGTGACATCAACAACACAATTTGACATGAAATATGCAACACAATTGACATAAATCGATATGAAATGTGTGCGACACAGTCGACATAAATCGATATGAAATGTGTGCGACACAATTGACACCAGTCGATTAACATATGTACAACACAATCAACACAAGTCAACATTCCAAGATACATATTGACAACAATCATGCATGTATCTATTTACAATGAACTTATCACAAGTCCTCTATTTACATATACAAAATCTCATCCATATGTACACTCTTCAACTCTCTCTTTCAAGTACAAAGAAGTACATAACCCCAAAACATATGAGTGATCATAAGTGTTGAACTGAATGATAAATTGTTGCAACATAAATGAGTGACATACTCATCTTTTACACCATCTTGGCGAAATTTATGCAACAAAAATAAATTCCTTCAATAGAACAACATTCATATGAAATATTGCATCATAAAAGTTGTAATAATCTAATGCAACTTGTCATACTTCAACAGAAATTCATGCATACATAAGGCTGAAATTTGCATCTATGTACAAAGTAAATTCATGCCTTACTTGGTTAAGAAATTGAGCCATTTCTTACCAAACCACTTCAATGGCGATTTTTCCTGTTGAACATCCTCTTCTTGTGAATCATCTTGACTCACATCGATGATGGAATCTCTTGTTCCATTCTTGCCAGTATTTTTCTCCACTTGCTTCAAATGCTTTGGATGAGTGGTTGGATGCAGTGTCCAACATTGGCCAATGAGATGTCCCTTATTTTGACAATAAGTGCAAATCTTTTGCATCTTCTGTTCAAGTCGCCTTTTCTTTTACTGTTTCCTGTATGCTATCATTCTCTTCCAGCATCTTGAAACTTGATGGTTATACAAACCACAATATTAACAACAAATTTTTCTCCCATTCATGCACGCAGATTTGTCATGCTTAACATAATCATAAAAACCATGATTATAGGAAGAATTATACCTTGAATGATTCTTTGAATGTTCATCTTTATCACCTTCTTGAGAAGATGAAATTGAAGAGGTTCCAACTCTCTTTTGAAGACCAACAACAATGTTCATGTCCTTAGAGCTGTCACAACTCTATTTTTTTCCATAAGTTGCATGTCTACAAGCATATTGCTGCAACATGGGTTTCAAACAATTGCATTCATCTTGATTACAAACTTTACATGTTTGAGGGTTAGAACCTGCAACAAATTTCCTTCTTGGAACTGTTTCAAGTGCCCTCATGGATTTAGAACTTTCTCCATAAAGTTGTCCATATCCAAGACCAAAATACTTAGGCCTTTCCTCAACCATAATTTTCTCAACCATGCCTTGTGCATGTTTGCCTAATCCTTTACCTTCATACCCATTTTCATCATCAATTTGGACCCTATTCCTCTAGTGTGCTTTTCAAATGAACCTACACATTTATCTTGAGAGGAAATTGAAGACAAATTTGAATTATTTACATATTCTTCAAGCACATGCTTGGCTAAGGCTTATTTGGCATCATGGAGTTGAATCTCCATCTCATGCATCTTTTGAATAATTTCTTGCTTCTCTTTCTTCATAGCAACCAATTGCTCTTGAATTTTAGTGTTCTCCCACATATCTTCATACAGCTGTTACACCATATCTTTCATGATGTATAAATCCCGCTTCATCTTTTTATCAAAGAGCCTTGCAAAGAAGGATGGTTTAGAATCACCACTTAATGAATTTTTCATCACAATGTAATGAATTAAAGAGCTTCACAACAATTCAAAAAGATTCATGCCCTGACATTTTGGCTATAGATTCAAGCTCAATCTCTGCAGCTTGTATCTCTTCAATCACCTGAGCCTCTTATGCAAATAATTCCCCTTGTGCTTCAAGTGTTCCCTTGAGTGGTCCTTTGGGTAAGGATGATGCCTTCTTAGTCTTCTTCCTTCTTGTCCTAACTTCTGGACTAGCTATCAGTAGCTTCCCTTCTCCTCTAGCAATCTCAAACTTGTAAGCATCAGTAAATTTGCACTATTATAACCCTTCAAGTAAAACAAGAAAGCAACATTGTGCTCTGATACCAACTTGATTTGAAAATGAATGCTAGTTAATGTTGTGCTAGTTTAATTTCATATATAAACTTTTCTTTGATTTGTTTTACTTATCCTTCATGGGTTTTTTCATGGGCATGTGATTGTCACACAGTGTACTTTGTGAAATTATGAGTTTTTCATAAGCTTAAAAAGCATAATTTTAAAATATAGAATAGAAGAAATAGTAAACATAGTAAGCACATATAACAGAGCTTAACACAGAGAATTTTGATATAGGAGTTCACCCCTCCTGGGTTACATCTCCTTGGTTTAGCTTCATAGTGTGACCTTTGTATTAGCTTCAACTGTGCTAAAATTTCTGTTACAAGCTTAAAAAACTCTTGGAACTTGCTCCAATGAGTTTAAAACATCATAATATCCCAAAAATGACTATTTTTTTTGCAGATTTTGGACTCTAGATGCTCTGGCAATGACCCCAACACATTGTGGCCCTAGCCCTCAAAAATATTCAAATGCACTAAAAAACTTGTAGATGACCTTTTCTGCCTCTAAAACCTACTCCATTGAGTTCCTAGCATGCCAATTAGCCAGGAATGACTTTTACTGAGCTCAATTTGGTCGAAAATTGAGTGAGTTATGACCAAAGAAAAATTTCCCCAATTTCTCCTCTAAAACTGGAGAGAACTGCGAGTTAACTTTAGAAGTCCGCCAAAATTGGCGCGCCTTCGAATTTTTTGCCAACATAACTCAATATTAATTATCACTGAGTGTGTTTAGGGCGGATAAGAATGATTTAATGATAAGCGCAATTTATATGGTTAATGACAGATTAATGTGGGTTAACCACGTTTTAAGTTTAATTAATCTGCATTAATTTTCCGTCGATCGTTTGGCTCTGGCTCTCGGTCTTTGGGCTTGACCACATGGGGAGGGGGGTGGCCCAAGAGGTTGGCCCCCTCCAACCCTCAAAAGGTCGGCGGTTAATGGTTAAGATTGTGTGGAGAATAGTATGGGTAAGAACTACCCGGTAGACGAGACGGTGGAGCACGTGGTTTGCAAGCGGGAGGTCAGGGGTTCGAGCCCCGAATCCACCATATAATTTTACGCCAATTCATAAAGAAGTCCGATGCTAACTTTTTCGACCCCACCGTATCTAGAAGCCTTCGCCATACTAGTTGGCATACCTCCAAACTTAGTTACATTCCACCGAAATGTGGTTTGAAAACTAATATATATATAATAACACCACCATATAACCAATGTCCCAATATTGATATGATTTGACATTTTGACCCCATAGGTGAGGAGATGGCCCACTAGAGAGCACACGTGGTGCCCTCTTGTTGGGTTTCACTCCAAACCTAAAAAAAAAAATCAAATTCCAACTTAGGAAGAATTGAAGGTCATTGGGAAATTTTTCTCTTCACTTAACCCATCTGGAAAATCTGAAGATGACACTTATTACAGTGTCATTGGCTACAATCTAGAGAATATTCCTGCAAATTCTGATTGTACCTACCACATCAACACTGTACCTATTCTGTTAATTTTTTTCCTATTTTGGAAAACGAACAATAGACGATAACTCAGCCATACGAACTCGGATTGTGATGAAACAAGCTATGTCGAAATCCTGGCAACAAACTCTATCTGATTGTTCAGGTTTGAAACAATCTGAGCAATTTGAAATTTTAGCTAATTTTAGGCCCTGATCCAAATTATGATCATTTAGCATGCATGATTTATTCTTACTAAAATGGTGAAAAACCATATTCAATTAGATTGCTTATGCATGAGAAATTCCCATCTTAGGTTTAGGACACAACTATCAAGGAAGGGGTGCATGCTTGCATCCTCCAGCGCATCTTTTGATGTAGACTCTCTTACTTGGCACTATCAACTATGGTGCAGTAGGTGATCAAGTTAGAGCTATGATTTGGAAAATTCCGACCAGATAGGATTTTTCCTGTGTCCATATTCATTTTACTTTCTCTCCTCTTCCTAATGTATAATCTAGATGAAAGGTGCACCATTGTGTTGGTTATCAAGGTTTTATTTTTACCTGTTAGTGTATATTTTTATGTATTCAATAGAATATTTATGCAATTAAAATTTCATATCTATGTATTTTCCATTCAAATTTTCCATAATATATTTGTAAATAAACCAACTTATATTTGCCTCTTTTTAATTGAAACTTTCAATTTTTCAGCTACGTAGTATTTAGGTTATTCTTTCTAGGTGCAGAATCTGCTTACCATCGTTAATGAAAATGAAGGGATATAAATATAAAGGGGTATAAAAAATGTTAATGAAAAAAGGATACCTACAATATCTAGTGAAAGTAGGGGATTTTTAAATTGGGAAGGTGTATTGGGTTTGTATTTTTTTTTTTTGATAGTTTAGAATAATCCTAATCACCCATGGGTTTCGAACCGGTGACCTTGCATACAGAGTGCCTTAATAGTGCACCCCATCACCAACTATTCTACACCACATGGGTTGTATTGGGTTCGTATTGGTAGAGGGTTAAATAAAGTGATTTTTAGAGGTATTTTCTAATATGTATCAAATTAAGGGTATTTTTTAGTATGCCACGAACACACGTGCTATTTCAAAGATTCATTAAGTGAATCCCCAGTGTTTAAGACTCCTACTTCACTTGATTTATCTCTTCCCATGGTGAGGTGGAGTATGGGTTGTGTGACTTATGTTTCCTTTTATATGTTAATAAATGGTGTTGGTTCCCCTTCCTTCTAGCATTTAAGGGGGCCCACACAAGGGTGTTCCTTATCACCTTATCTACTTTTGTTAATAGCTAAAGGATTTACAAGGCTAATCCATAATTCTAGAAGACTTGGATAAGTTAAGGAAGTCCAAGTTGGAATAGGAGTGCCTCTTACCCATCCATTATTTAGTGATGATCTCTTGTTATTTGGACTAGGATAAGTGAGGAAAAGCCAAAATATAAAGTAGATATTAGAGTTATATTCTTTTACCATTAGGATGGATATCAATGGTCATTTTTTCACTATACTCTTTTGGAAAGGATCATAATCTAATTGAAAGTACTGGAAGAATCTTCACTTTCTAGAATTTGGATTTTGAAGGTGGTTTTAAATATCTTGGATATATTTTAAAACCTAACAACTAATGTAAGGAGGACTAGAGTTAGCTTCTATCCAAGGTCAAATAGTGGGTTAATTTTTGGTGTAATAGATGGATTTCATGAGTAGGTAAACTTATCCTGATAAATTTTGTCATAGGAACTATTTACAATTTTTGCACAGCTTATCCCATATTCTGAAGGGAATTCTTAAAAAAATTAAGAAGTGTTGTGGAAAATTGTAAGTTTTAACCCTATAAAGAAATTACCTGCAAATAAATTCTTAAAAGAAAAAAAATATACAATGGCGAGAAAAAAAAAATATACACAAATGTTTTCTCCTGAAGAAAACCAATAAAACTAGATTTATTTTTCATTATAGTCCTTTAATTGTTACCATACATTATATACATGTCTAAGCATTCATAAACCACAACCCATTAACCCTAGATTAGAATATAATCGTAGTTCCCTTGACTAGATCTACAAAATACCATGGGAAAAAATACCATGCACAAAACCATGGGTAGGTCCACCCACTATCCTTGGGTCTGCCCCCCATCCTTGGGTCCACCCAACCATTATTGGGTTTGCATAAAAAAAACCTTGATATGTTTCCCTGAACCTCGTGTACGAGAGTGGTAGCGGGGGTTCCCCCCCCCGGATACACCTGGTGCAACATAAAAACATGTCGGATTAGTTGTGGAAAGAATACAACACATAACCAACAAAAATAAAAATATCGTTGGAAAGGGCGCAAAGAATACATAGTCCTATATCTTTCTTGTTGGAAACTTATTGTTAACCCTAGGAAAGTAGAGGGTGGAATTAAAGGATGTAGAAATTATGCTTTATATTTGCAACTTATCATGAATTTGTAACCAAGACCACAAGACACAAACCTACTATACTATTATGCAGACATTATTTCACAATTTAGAACAAAAATTTCAAACATGCAATAAGGAATCACATACATGCAATAAGTATTTTTATCTGGGGAAATAAATCTACTAAAAACTCCAATGCCACTTGCATTAATCAAATGAAATAGAGTTGTATTATAATTTATTTGCTAAACTAAGCTCACCCTGCAAGTGCACAACCTATCTCACTACTCACTGAAGGAATTTGACCTATACTTAGTCAATTTATGCCTTGGCTTGAGCTATTATTTCCTTGCATTGTTCCTTGAGGAATTAGCCCATATTTTTTAGGAATTTTCCTCCAATTTATTGCACAATTCCTTTAGGTTGATCATCTGAATGCATGCAACACCTGTACACTTAAAACTAGTCTATAACTGATGTTACATTGCCTTGGAATCTCCATCTTAATTAGGGTAACTCAAATTCTCTGCACGCAATAGATATTTTGGGTTGATTGATAAATTAACTGGATGATAATTGAGTTTGACTGAAGTCTCATTTCACAACTTGACCCTCCACTAGTTCTTCCAACATTTGGAACTAATTTAACTAAAAAAAAACCTTAGATAAATGACCTCGATTGCTACAAATTATAAATCACACATGCTAAATTGAACTCTAACTCCTCCAACTCATATTTACTGAGTAAAATAAGTGACACAAGGCATGTCACTCAAGTTAACATCATCCAAGTTGTCTGTCAATATGGAAATTTGAAAATTTTCAATTTAATCAAGGAAAAATAAAATTGAGAATTTCTTGTTGCATTTTTCAACACTCCCTCTCAGCAAGAAATGGATTATCAACCACCCATATCCTGCACCTTTGGAACTATAACTTCCCTCTTGACAAGGCATTTGTTAAAATTTGTGCATCTTACTCCTCTCTCAGAATGTATTGCAACAACATGATCTGCCTCTCCACACAATTCCAATGGTGGTGATAATAGATATCTATATTCTTGGATTGATCATGAAAAACAATATTTTCATAGAGCTTGATGCAACTCTGATTATCATAGTAGATCACAGTTGGATCCATCATTTGACCAAACAATCCAACAAGTATATTTCTCATCCATATAATCGCCTTGACTAGCAGCAATGTATTCTGCTTCTACCGAGTTGAGTGCCAAAGATCTTTGATTCCTATTTTACCAAGAAACCAATGTGGAAGCAACACTGAAAAATCCACTTGATGTACTCTTCAATCTGATGGAATCCAAGCCCAATCTGCATCTGTGAATCCATGCAAATTCACTCCCTCTAACTATTTGTACCCTAATTCAAACTAGGTAGTTCCTTTGATATACCGTAGAACATGCTTAGCTTCCCTCCAAAATAATTTGGTCGGTCGAACCATAGTTTGGATCAACTAATTGACTACATAGCACATATTTGGTCGTGTGTTCATAGGATACATAAGTGAACCCACCAAATTCTAGTGAATATTAGCATCCACTTCCTCACTTGAAGTGGAATCCTCTTTCATCTAGTTGGTCACTACATGAGTCTCCATGGGTTTGCATCTGTCCACCCGGAACCTTTGAAGTATCTCGTTGGAATACTTTCCTTGGGAGACAAACAATTCTGTATCTCCTTTCCACATTTCCAATCCAAGGAAGTAGTGCATGAGACCCATGTCCTTCATTTCAAACTCTCTTGCAAGGTCCTCCTGGCAAGATCTGATCAATTATTCATCACTAGTTAAAATAAAATCATCAACATATAAGACAATAATAAAAAATTTACCTTCTACCAAAATATGATAGAGGTTTTCATCCACTTCGCTCTTGGTGAATCCCAAACCCGTGAGATAGCTATCAATCTTGGTGTACCAAACACGGGGTGATTTATAGAGACCGTACAACACTCAATTGAGTTTGCACACATGAGACTCTCGATCAAAATTCTCGAAGAATTATAGTTTCTTGATACACACCTCCTCCTCAATAAATTCATTGAGGAATGTTGTTTTCGCATCCATCTAGTGGATCTTCCATCCCATTTGTGCAGTGAGAGTAATAATTGATTTGATGGATGAGTACCTTTCTATAGGAGCAAAGGTCTCCTCATAGTCAATCCCTTCAGCCTGAGATTACCCCTTGGCCACAAATATAGCCTTTTACTTTTCTAATGCTTTCTTTGTCTCTGCTACATGATTTACTCTTGAGATCCATCTCTAAACCTGTGTGCACCTGATTTTTTCCGTTTGGATATTTATAACACTTCCCAAAACATTTGTTTCATAATGGATTCTTGCTCCTCCAAAATTGCATCAACCTACTGCCAGTTTCCTCTAATGATTCCTTAAATATGATTTGATTGCATTTCGCCATCATTGGGGAAAAACACCTTGTTTGTGAATCACATTTTGTATCGTTGATAATCAAACTTTTTACTTTTTTTCTATTCTTTAAAACTATTACGACGCATTTCTTTATCAGCGAAAACCAACAGATATACGTGATCTCATTTATAGCAACTTAGCTGATATTATTAGGAGATTTAGTGATTATGTGTCATTAAATCTCATTTATCTCCATCATTTATTCATCGTATATTCATTGCTAAAGAAATGAAAAGAAGAACAATAATAAAACCATCACACGAAGCATCACTAATTATGAAATGACTGTGATTTTAGGTGGAAACCTCAAATCTGGAGAAAACCACCATTTTGTATTGCTCAAATTTTCAATATTTTATTATAGAGAAAACATCTCTTACAACATATGTGTCAAGGCCAGATTGACCAGCACGGCAGCACCACTGCGCTGCTACTCGTGCCTTCCTGGAAGGGGAGTTTACGACTTCGACTGCTAAGTCAGCCTTCACTCGAAGGAGCAACCTCTATCTGCTTTATCACTCACTGCATGGAGTTACAACTTCCGACTGAAGGCTACAATTTTCTGCACACTACCCCTGACCACGTTATCACTTTTCACTACCCATCAAACCACCAATGCAACAACACTATGGTGCTACATTTCATCATATTTTCATACTGACCCTTTTCATTACTTTTTAAGCACAAAAACATACATCACCAAAGCAGACACATACTCCTAACACAGCATCGTGATAGTAAACATAGTTAGAATCTTCCAGTATTAGATATTTCATACTCCCTTCGTTTTCTGCAGAGCCCTAGGTTGTGACACGCGCTTTCCTTTCATCAGATGTCGCGTATATACGGCTTTTCTGCTCCATAATAAAACCAATATACTCATGGTGGAGATGCATACAGCATTTTCATAATTCAGCGTATATACGTTTCTCCGCTTTGTGAGCGATAGATTCCTTAAACATTGATAAGAGTAAAGATACTTCATCAGCACCCATGTCTGCCCGTACTTCACCTTCACTTCTGCACGATGTTCGCCCAGGATGTTCGCCATCACGTATCTAGGTCTCTCCTCCACGGCTGCGATCTAGCAAAATACAAAGCATTTCTCTAGATCTGATCCTCCCTTCTTCATCTATTGGCACTACACACTCATAGCCTATCTTTCAAGTGTAACCCTTTCCAATCATGATCTACTTTAGGACAGCTTTTATTCATTCAAGCTCCTTGTGACATCTTGCAATCAATCCTCTTACATTGTGCACTAATGAATTTCTTCCTCCTTTCTATATGATTATCCTTTTCAAATACCATGAGCCCCTTTTCTAAATACCATGACCAAAACACGATAAGCCTCAAACTACCTGACGTGGGTCACTGTGTTGATCATTACCCAATACTTATGGGTCAACAATCACAGCACATTCCTTGATTTATACTTTTTGGAGCAGCCGCCTTAGCCCATACGCGACTTAGCAATCGTTCTTTCTGAAGGTGGCATACGTGACTTCCTAGGCCAACTCACGCATTACCAATGAGACACGTTCTTTTCATCATTCTCTCGATAATATTCCAGAAAATCCTTTCTCATTGCTTCCTGTAATGATCGTGATTGTACATCGTATTTCATCATGACATATGTCTTTATCAAACACAACTTCATCAAGTTGTCACATTCTTCATCAGGTTTGCTATAATCAACATCATATCATCAACAATCATCATCACTCTCCTCTGCGATTTCTGCATCATTTAACAAGTCCATCAAGCTTCACATAACTCCATCAGTGGAGTGCCATCGTTGCACATATTAAATGCATCGTCTTCAATTGTCTGGCACTAAGATAAACACTGCATCATAGCTTCTAATGACTCCAAGACGTTCTTCATCTTCTATCCTAGGGCTGCCAATGTTGACAACATTTCAGATTTATTTCAACAATCTCCTTCGATTTGATGGCAAACTCTACGATATGTTGTTACTGATGAAATATGGATGCAGGATACTCATGTCACTCTCCTCAACATGCTCCACATCATTACCTTCTTATTCAAACAATTTCATGTCACCTCTTGACATCAAGGCAAAAGGCCAAGACTGGCAACCAACATTCTCCCCCTTTTCTCCTCTGCGCGGAAGAAATGGTGCCCAGATCTCGGAGCATTGTGCTCGGCGGCTGTGAGCTCCCCGAGTCCATGTCGAATCTCCAAACATATCACTGCATCAGCCACACCCTGCCAAACCTATCACCAAAGACTCATACTTCTACATCAAATATCCAACCAAGTGGATTTACATATAAGACTCTAAGTACCCAACCATGGTTTACGTAATGACTCAAATACCTAAACAAGTGGTTTACAAATGGATGTCCCCATGTTTACCCATCATTACACCAGATAATAATTGCTGGTCTCTACCAAGACCTTTTCACCAACATAAATATGACCATTTATTATCTCAACACCAGAAGTCTCAAGAAAGAGAAATATTTCAGAACCATAATAATGCTAACACTGTGGATGATGGTTTCAAAGAAGCTTAATGTTCCCCTCTGACCTATGGGAAAGTGCAACTCATAGATCCTTTTCATTTATGACTATGGGCCTCCTCAGGCTGGAAAAAGTAACCCGAACACTTTTCACCAACAAAATCATCACGTATCTTTCTGATCAAACATTAAAAACATGATTCATGAGAAACGAAATACTTCATCTGAGATACTAAATAAAGATCATGGTGGCTCAGGTTTAAGAGAGCTGAACCAACCAAGGAATTGTCAAGAAACTGAACCATACGCTACTTATAAAGGTGGAACTCGTTGCACATACGCGGGATCAGCTCAGAAACCCGTCGCGTATCTCTAAGACACCTTCACCTTCAACTCAGATCCCATTCTTTGTGGTATGTTATGCGATGTTCATACTTTTCCTGAGGATATTTGACTGCTTCGGACTACGTATATAACGTAATAGTGTAGTTGTGTCTTCGTGTCGCTTCATCAAGGAGCCAGTGGAAAGATAAGTCTATTTAGTAATCTGTTTTCTGATCTCATAAATGATCAACATGACTTTTTCCAAAAGAGATTATCATATCGTAACAAATATTCTTCAGATATGTGTCAAGCAATCATCCATGTGGTCCAATCTCACCATGATCTTCAAGATGTAACATGAAGTAGCATATGTAGGCAAAAGATCTCAACCATAGCAACCAAACTCTACATGATCTGAAACAAACGATATCCAACTCATCCACACAAGGATACTTATCAGCAACCAGGGCTCAAAATCTCATCATAATAATCCATGTACCAAATCATCATCATTTGATCATGAGTATCACCAAGACCAAAGAATAAGCAATCATATTGCCGATAATGCAACCATTAGAATTCAACCTGCTACCAGTGCTTCTTCCTTAACTTGTGCAATCTGAGACACCTTCAACAGCAAGTCATCAACAACAATGTTTGCATAATCTGTCCTCATCTCTGAACTATAAGACTTTCATCTCAACAATGAATGCTCTTCATCATAAAGCAACCAGGCTTCATCCATAATCTTCAACACAAGAACCCATGCATCATTTTATTTTCATGAGTATAACTAGAATGATGCTAACAGTGCAATCATCAGCAGTCAGACTGATGCTCCCCCTGGACTTCTGCTTCAGATCTTCAGCTATCAGATAAATTTTCTTACCATCAAGGCATACGCGACTGCGTCTTCTGGAACTCGCGTGTATACGCGACTTTAGTTAAAGGAACCTGCGTATGGAAAGTGAAGCATAGAAAATTTCCATCTCCCTTTATTTCCTCCTGAGCTAGTACCTCATGTACCTGTCCTTTCCACATCAGATGCCCTGTCAGAAGTAAACATAACCAGTATAATCAAATCAACCATGAGAGTCATCATGCATTGCTCCCCCTGTGACGATACATTACTAAATCTCATAATGTATCCCACATTATTCCTGCAGTCAATCAGAGAAGTAAGCTTCAGAAGCGGATGACTGCAATAGGGTCAGAATTCCCTATGTTTCTGATCGGTCCTTCATCTTGAATTGAGTGTTTTCTTCAAGAAAATCATTGTCTTCTAGAGCATCCACAAAAACATCCTTTTCTTCTCTGGATTGTTTCTTATTCCATCCCTCCATCTTCTTCCAGATTTGTTTTCTATTTGTGTGCTGAAATTTCTCATATCTGTTCGACCTGCATTCCTTTCTTATATGACCATACTTGTTACAAGAATAACATCTCATGTGTCCAGAAAAATAAGCATAAGAATCATAATGAGTATTTCTATTCTTCCTCCTTTTACAATCAGCTGCTTTATGTCCATACATGTTACATGAGAAACAATATCCCCTGAAGAAAACATAGTACCTTTCTATGTAGGATTTGTTTGTTTGTGGCTGAAATGATCTGCTCCTGCAATTTGCTGCAACATGCCCATAATTATGACATTTAAAACATTCATCGTTTTTGAATGAATTCCTTTGATAATTCATGATTGTTGGTAGAGCTTGGTTCCCAACACTTTAGTTTTGCATTGTGGTCCTCTCGAATTTTTGGCACATTCTTGTGAGCTAGATTCTCCTTTAACAGCTTCATGGAAACCAAGACCATGTTTGATAGCAACGGAGACCTTTGATTACTTAGAATATTGTCCAAAATGTTAGTACTATCATGAAACCTCAAAAGTTTAACATTTTCTTCTAATTTACCTTTGAGAATATTTACCTCAACCTCCAAGGCTTGACATTGCTTTGTCATGCTTTCTTCTTTCTTCTTCCATCTTCAACTCGTATCCTTCGCATTTAGAATCTCTTCTTTCAACCAATCTTCATTTCCTTCATGTTTGTTGCGCTCTTCATTCTTCTTATTTGATTTTTCCGCATCTTCTTTCGAGAGATGATATTTCGCTTCAAGGGCTTCCTTTTCAAATGATTGTAGAGGTTCCTTATTTTCCTTACTTGATGCTTCTAGATCTGGCTGCAGAGAGATGATTGCAGCTTCAAGTCCTTCATTCTTCTTGTTTGATTTTTCAAGATCTGCTTCTAGATCATTAATTCGATTGGATGCATAAGTATGAAACCTTTGATACTTGTTCACCTGTCCATTCAACATTTCTATTTGATCTTCATTTGTGAGATCATCTCTTTGTAGATAGTTTCTTGATTGTAGTTATATGAATTTGCGCTCTTCAACTTTAATCTCGAGAGAGCTTCTTCTAGATCCACAACTTTACTTTCACTATCTTTACTATTGTTTGCACAAAGAAGAGTATTACACTTGGCCTTCTCTTTTTCTTCTTTGCCATGAGTGCTTGTAGATCTTCGTCGGAATTTGTTTCATCTTCTTCAATTTTTGCTATACATGTTTTCGAGGTATCTCCTTTCCTTGAGTAACCTTCTTCTTTTGCTTCTTAGCCATGAGCACTTTCGCATCTTGGTCGAATCTTCTTCATCTTCACCGGACACTTCATCATCATCTTCTTTTGCATAATAACTCTTTCTCTTTTCAAATTGTTTCCTTACCATGCTTTTCTCTATAAGGACATTTAGCATGATAATGGCCAACTTTTCCACACTCAAAACATTTGAAGGGAAGCTTACCTTTGAATCTTCCAGTACCTAGTTGGAGCTTTCTCACGAAATTCGCTTCTTCTTCATCGGATATATAGCTGGATTCTTTGACAAATTCCTTTTCCTTTCCTTTCGTAGATGCCTTAAAAGCATCTTCTCTGATTTGGGAAGGACCTCCTTGTCTCATTTCAAAAGCAGTCAGAATACCATGCAATTGAACAATAGAAAGAGTTTGCAGATCTTGCCTTTCTTCAATAGCCGAAACTTTAGAGTCAAATTTAGAAGTCAAGGATCTTAAGACCTTTTCCACCAGAGTAGTATCAGTTATAGTTTCACCCAAATTTCTCATTCGATTTGCAATATCATCTAGACGAAGAAAGAAACTGGCAACACTTTCATCACTATGCATCCTTAAATTTTCATATTCAATTCTGAGAGTTTGGAGTTTTGCACTTTTTACCTTTGTATCTCCTTCATAGCTCAGAATGATTTTGTCCCATATTTCTTTTGCTGAATTTAGCTGCATTACTTTAGCAAATTCTGGTTCAGACATGCTTCCTAATAATACATTCACTGCTTTGGCATTGATTTCATACTTCTTCCTTTCAGCCGCATCAGTAGGAATACTTGCTGGATATTGATAGCCTTCTTCCATGATTGCCCATACATCTGCACCAAGACTTTGCAGATAAGCTTTTTTACGTACCTTCCATAATATCAGATTGCTTCCATTGAATAGAGGTGGCTTTATAGACATCACTCCTTCTTGGCTTCCCATTGTGATGGATATCCTTCAAGCGATCAAGCTTCTGCAGAAGAACCTGCTCTGATACCAATTGTTGGGAAAAATACCGAGAGGGGGGGGGGGGGGGTGAATCAGTATTTACTGCATATTCAAAACTTTTACTTTTTCTTGCTTCTAAAACCCATACGCTACTTTCCTGAAACAGACTCGCGTATATACGTGGAGACCCTTTATGAAACTCACGTATACACAGATATCTAATTATGTTATTAGTCCTTCACTTAAGTCATTCCCTTATTTATTCATCAGATATTCAATAAACAGTAAACATGTGCAACAAGAACAAAATAAACCATCACACAGACCATCACACATGAACACCAGGATTTTTAGGTGGAAACCCAAGTCGGGAGAAAACCACCGCTGCAGTTGCTCAGCCTTCAATATTTTATTATAGAGAAAACATCTTACAACCCATGTGCTGGCGCAGACTTGACCAGCACGCAGGCACCCACCTGCGCTCGTTTACCAGCCTCTCCTAGAAGGGAGCTCCAACCCCCTGACTCGTTTACCAGCCTCTCCTGGAAGGGAGCTACGACCCCCTGCTCTCGTTTACCAGCCTCACCTGGAAGGGAGCTACGACCCCCTGATCTCGTTTACCAGCCTCACCTGGAAGGGAGCTACGACCCCCTGATCTCGTTTACCAGCCTCACCTGGAAGGGAGCTACGACCCCCCGACTGAAGGCTACAACCCTCAGCACCTCTATGGACCACGTTTCATCAATTTTCACACTGGATCCAAAGCTTCCTCTAGGACACCACTTGCAGGCCACGTTTCATCATATTTTCAGACTGAACCCTTTCCATACTTTTAAGAACAGACATACATCACCAATGCATACTTATCAAATACGTATCGTATCGTTAAACATAGCAGTAATCGTTAATTGTCTGCGATACCCTTTGTTTCAAAGAACCCTAGTTTTTCACGCGCTTTCACTTCACCGATGTCGCGTATATACGCGCTTCCGTCCACACAAACCCGCCGTATACCTCGTGTTTGTCTGCGCATACGCGCTTCTCTCGCCGGGCCGCGTATATACGCGCTTTTCCTCCGCGGGAGAGCAGCGCATAGATCTTCAATCATTACGTAGCAAAGATACTTCATCGATCGTATATTCCGGGGCCGCATCTACCCTTTTGCTTCCTACGTATGTTCGCCTAGATGCTCGCCCCCCACGCGTATCTAAGCCTTCCATAATCGCATCTAACAAATACAAGTACATTTCAGATCTAAAGATCCCGCTTCATCATTTCTTCATAAGTGCTTCATAGATTCAGATCTATCATCAAACCTTTACCCTTTCATACAGAACTACTTCACAGAGAAGTATTCATTCAAGCTCAGACATCTTGCTCTCACGCTCATCATTTGCACAATGAAATTCTTCTCCTTATATATGTTTATCCTTTTTCAATACCATGAGCCCCTTTTTCAATACCATGGGCCAAAACAATACCATGAGCCCAAAACAACCTAGACGGGGTCAATTAGGCGGATCATTACCCAATACAATGGGTCAATACCATGGTGGTTACCCTTGGTTTTGCACTTTTTGAGCGCTTTAGCCCATACGCGACTTGGCACGTTCTTTTCCGCGTGCATACGCGACTTCCCCTAGGCCAATCCGCGTATTCCTTGAGACATACTCTTTTCATCATAGATTTAGCACATGATGACTTCTTTTCTTCACTGCCTTCTGTACACACTGTAGATACATCATATTTAGCTCATCAAGAACATATTCTAACAAGCACAACTTCACCAAGTAAGTTGTCATGATCTTCATTAAGTGGGTTTCCTTTCATCATATTGCTAATAAACATCATATCACATCAGACACTCAGCATCATATTGCTAACAAACATCATATCACATCAGATTTACATCGTTTACCAAGTCCATCAAGTCAAGCATAACTTCATCAGGTGGATTGCCATCAAGGACAACACATGTCAACAGTCGCATGTCTTCATCTTCATTCAGTGGGTTGCCATCAAGGACAACACTCTGCATCATATTTCCAACAATCTCCCCTTTTGGACTTGATGGCAACCATGATGGTGTTTGGTTACCACAACAGATAGATACATTAAGAATACAATGACACCATGTCACTCTCCCAAATATTTGACACCATTCTGTCTCTTCATTCAAACACCATGTCACTCTCCCCCTTTGACATCAAGGGCAAAGGGCGGATCAAAAACCAACACTCTCCCCTTTTTCTCCTCATGTGGAAGAAACATTCTGCAGATCTGATATGTGCTGAAGTGGCCAAGCTCCCCCTGAGTTCATGCTGAATCTCCAAACATATTTGTCAATGAAGTACATGACTCTATGAACTTCCTATCACCAAAGACTCATACTTACATCAATTATCCATCCAAGTGGATTTACATATGAGACTCAACTACCCAACCAAGTGGGTTTACGAATTTGACTCAGCTACCCAACCAAGTGGGTTTACAAAATTGACAAGTCCTTACATGATTGAATATTACAATTTTACAACATGGGTCTCCACATGACCTTTTCATCAAAGTACAAATATGATTTTTCATAATTAATACCAAAAAGACCTCAAGAGAGATCATATATCAGAACCACCATAATGCCAGCAATGCATTATACTCAGCAAAACTAATTCTCCCCCTGAATCAGTCCATCCAAGCATCCTTTTCATATGACTAAGGCTCCCCCTTAGTTTGTGCATCCTGAAAACTTCCACCAACAAATCATCAATGCATCTTCATCAAAACATTAGAAACAGAATTATGAGAACTGGAACACCACCAGAGATACCAAACAGTATCAGAGATACCAAACAGCACTGCAGCTGTGCTGAAGTGAGCTGACTCCAAGAAAAAATTGTCAGCAATCATGCATACGCGGTTTTCTGTGCATTAACTCGCGTACATACGCGACTGTGTTTCAGGAAACTCGCGTATCCCAAGCCATCTTCTAAAATTTATGCAGATCTGATTCTCTATGAGGAAAAGACAATGTTCAGCTTCTTTCTGAGAAATTTGACTGCTTCCCTGGACTACAGATATAACAGAATAGTGTAGTTGTGTCTTCAAGCGTCATCCAATGGTTGTAGCATAAGCCCATTAGTAACTAAGCCTTCGGATCCTTTGCAGCATCAATACATTCTTTCCAAAAGAGATTATCATATCAGAACAACATCTTCAGATATGTGTCAAGAAATCATCCATGTGGTCCAAAATCACCATGATCTTCAAGATGTAACATGAAGTAACATATGTAGGCAAAAGATCTCAACCATAGCAACCAAACTCTACATGATCTGAAACAAACGATATCCAACTCATCCACACAAAGATACTTATCAGCAACCAGGGCTCAAAATCTCATCATAATAATCCATGTACCAAATCATCATCATTTGAGCATGAGTATCACCAAGACCAAGGAATAATCAATCATATTGCCAACAATGCAACCATTAGAATTCAACCTGCTACTCCCCCTAAACCAGTGCTTCTTCCTTAACTTGTGCAATCTGAGACACCTTCAATAGCAAGTCATCAACAACAATCTCTGCATGATCTGTCCTCATCTCTGAACTATAAGAATTTCATCTCAACAATGAATGCTCTTCATCATAAAGCAACCAGGCTTCATCCATAATCTTAAACACAAGAACCCATGCATCATTTCATTATCATGAGTATAACTAGAATGATGCTAACAGTGCAATCATCAGCAGTCAGACTGATGCTCCCCCTGGACCTCTGCTTCAGATCTTCAGCTATCAGATAAATTTTCTTATCATCAATGCATACGCGACTGCGTCTTCTGGAACTCGCGTGTATACGCGACTTTAGTTAATGGAACCTGCGCATGGAAAGTGAAGCATAGAAAATTTCCATCTTCCTTCATTTCCTCCTGAGCTTGTACCTCCTGTACCTGTCCTTTCCACATCAGATGCGCTGTCAGAAGTAAACATAACCAGTATAATCAAATCAACCATGAGAGTCATCATGCATTGCTCTCCCTGTGACGATACATTACTAAATCTCATAATGTATCCCACATCATTCCTGCAGTCAATAAGAAAGGTCAGCTTCAGAAGCGGATGACTGCAGTAGGGTCATAATTCCCTACGTTTCTGATCGGTCCTTCATCTTGAATTGAGTGTTTTCTTCAAGAAAATCATTGTCTTCTAGAGCATCCACAAAAAATCCTTTTCTTCTCTAGATTGTTTCTTATTCCATCCCTCCATCTTCTTCCAGATTTGTTTTCTATTTGTGTGCTGAAATTTCTCATATCTGTTCGACCTGCATTCCTTTCTTATATGTCCATACTTGTTACAAGAATAACATCTCATGTGTCCAAAAAAATAAGCATAAGAATCATAATGAGTATTTCTGTTCTTCCTCCTTTTACAATCAGTTGCTTTGTGTCCATACTTGTTACATGAAAAACAATATCCTTTGAAGAAACCAGAGTACCTTTATATGTAGGAACTTTTTGTTTGAGGCTGAAATGATCTGCTCCTGCAATTTGCTGCAACATGTCCATATTTATGACATTTAAAACATTCAACTTTCTTGAATGAATTCCTTTGAGAATTCATGATTGTTGGTTGAGCTTTTGTCTCTTTCAACACTTCAGGTTTTGCATTGTCATCCTCTGAATTTTTGGCACTTCCTTGTGAGCTAGATTCTCCTTTAACAGATTCATGGAAACCAAGACCATGTTTGATAGCAGGAGACCTTTGATTACTCAGAATATTGTCCAAAATGTTAGTACTATCATGAAACCTCAAAAGTTTAACCTTTTCTTCTAATTTACCTTCGAGAATATTTACCTCAACCTCCAAGGCTTGACATTGCTTTGTCATGCTTTCTTCTTTTCTTCTTCCATCTTCAACTTGATCCTTCAGATTTAGAATCTCTTCTTTCAACCAATCTTCATTTCCTTCACATGTTTGTTGCAGCTCTTCATTCTTCTTATTTGATTTTTCCAGATCTTCTTCGAGAGAGATGATTTCTGCTTCAAGGCCTTCCTTTTCAAATGATTGTAGAGGTTCCTTATTTTTCTTACTTGATGCTTCTAAATCTTCCTGAAGACAAATGATTGCAGCTTCAAGTCCTTCATTCTTCTTGCTTGATTTTTCAAGATCTGCTTCTAGATCTTTAATTCAATTGGATTCATAAGTATGAAACCTTTGATACTTGTCCACCTGTCCATTCAGCATTTCTACTTGATCTTTCATTTGTGATATCATCTCTTTGTAGATAGTTTCTTGATTATTATATGAACTTTGCAGTTCTTCAACTTTAATCTTGAGAGCTTCTTCTAGATCCACAACTTTACTTTCACTATCTTTACTATTGTTTGCACAAAGAAGAGTATTACACGTGGCCTTCTCCTTTTTCTTCTTTGTCATGAGTGCTTGTAGATCTTCGTCGGAATCTGTTTCATCTTCTTCAATTTTTGCTATACATGATTTCTGAGGTATCTCCTTTCCTTGAGTAACCTTCTTCTTTTTCTTCTTAGCCATGAGCACTTTCAGATCTTGGTCAGAATCTTCTTCATCTTCACTGGACACTTCATCATCATCTTCTTTTGCATAATAACTCTTTCTCTTTTCAAATTGTTTCCCTTTACCATGTTTTTCTCTATAAGGACATTTAGCAGCATAGTGACCAACTTTTCCACACTCAAAACATTTGAAGGGAAGCTTACGTTTGAATCTTCCAGTACCTAGTTGGAGCTTTCTCACGAAATTCGCTTCTTCTTCATCGGATATATAGCTGGATTCTTTGACAACTTCCTTTTCCTTTCCTTTTGTAGATGCCTTAAAAGCAACTTCTCTTACTTGAGAAGGACCTCCTTGTCTCATTTCAAAAGCAGTCAGAGTACCATGTAATTGAACAATAGTAAGCGATTGCAGATCTTGCCTTTCTTCAATAGCTGAAACTTTAGAGTCAAATTTTGAAGTCAAAGATCTTAAGACCTTTTCTACCAGAGTAGTATCAGCCATTCTCATCCGATTTACAATATCATCTAGACGAAGAAAGAAACTGGCAACACTTTCATCACTATGCATCTTCAAATTTTCATATTCAATTCTAAGAGTTTGGAGTTTTGCACTTTTTACCTTTGTGTCTCCTTCATAGCTTAGAATGATTTTGTCCCATATTTCTTTTGCTGAATGTAGTTGCATCACTTTAGCAAATTCTGATTCAGACATGCTTCCCAATAAGACATTCACTGCTTTGGCATTGGTTTCATACTTCTTCCTTTCTGCTGCATCGGTAGGAATACTTGCCGGGTATTGATAACCTTCTTCCACGATTGCCCATACATCTGCACCAAGAATTTGCAGATATGCTTTTGTACATACCTTCCAGAATATCAGATTGCTTCCATTGAATAGAGGTGGCTTTATAGACATTACTCCTTCTTGACTTCCCATTGCGACGGATCTCCTTTAAGCGATCAAGCTTCTCCACAAGGACCTTGCTCTGATACCAATTGTTGGGAAAAATACTGAGAGGGGGGGGTGAATCAGTATTTACTGCATATTCAAAACTTTCACTTTTTCTTACTTCTAAAACGCATACGCTACTTTCCTGAACCAGACTTGCGTATATACGCGGATACCCTTTACGAAACTCGCGTATACATAGATATCTATTTATGTCATTAATTCTTCACTTAAATCATTCCTTCATTTATTCATTAGATATTCAATAAGCAGTAAACATGTGCAGTAAGAACAGAATAAATCATCACACAAAGCATCACACATGAACACCAGGATTTTTAGGTGGAAACCCAAGTCGGGAGAAAACCACCGCTGCAGTTTCTCAGCCTTCAATATTTTATTATAGAGAAAAACATCTTACAACATATGTGCTGGTGCAGACTCCTACCAGCACGCAGGCACCCACCTGCGCTCGTTTACCAGCCTCTCCTGGAAGGGAGCTCCAACCCCCTGACTCGTTTACCAGCCTCTCCTGGAAGGGAGCTACGACCCCCGATCTCGTTTACCAGCCTCACCTGGAAGGGAGCTACGACCCCCTGATCTCGTTTACCAGCCTCACCTGGAAGGGAGCTACGACCCCCTGATCTCGTTTACCAGCCTCACCTGGAAGGGAGCTACGACCCCCTGACTGAAGGCTACAACCCTCAGCACCACCTTGGACCATGTTTCATCAATTTTCACACTGGATCCAACAACTTCAATAGAACAACACTTGCAGGCCACATTTCATCATATTTTCAGACTGGACCCTTTCCATACTTTTAAGAACAGACATACATCACCAACAGATACTTATCAACACAGATCAGATAGCAGAAACACAGCAGAACAGATCAGATATTTCATACCCCTTGCTTCAGCAAACCCTAGTTTGCATACGCGCTTTTACTTCACCGATGTCGCGTATATACGCGCTTCCGTCCACACAAACCAGCGTATACCTCAGTGTATATTTTATTGCGCATACGCGCTTTCTCTTCGCTGAAGCCGCGTATATACGCGCTTCCTCCGCGGAGAAGTAGCGTATAGATCTTCAATCATTACAGAGCAGCATACTTCATCAGATCAGATATTTAGTTCAGATCTACCCTTTTGCTTCAGACAGATGTTCGCCTAGATGCTCGCCTCATCACAGATCTAAGCCTTCCATAATCAGATCTAACAAATACAAGTACATTTCAGATCTAAAGATCCCGCTTCATCATTTCTTCATAAGTGCTTCATAGATTCAGATCTATCATCAAACCTTTACCCTTTCATACAGAACTACTTCACAGAGAAGTATTCATTCAAGCTCAAACATCTTTCTCTCACGCTCATCATTTGCACAATGAAATTATTCTCCTTATATATGTTTATCCTTTTTCAATACCATGAGCCCCTTTTTCAATACCATGGGCCAAAACAATACCATGAGCCCAAAACAACCTGGACGGGGTCAATTAGGCGGATCATTACCCAATACAATGGGTCAATACCATGGTGGTTACCCTTAGTTTTGCACTTTTTGAGCGCTTTAGCCCATACGCGACTTGGCACGTTCTTTTCCGCGTGCATACGCGACTTCCCCTAGGCCAATCCGCGTATACCAAGAGACATACTCTTTTTCATCATAGATTGAGCACTTGCTGACTTCTTTTCTTCACTGCCTTCTGTACTCACTATAGATACATCAGATTTAGTTCATCAAACCATATTCTATCAAGCACAACTTCATCAAGTAAGTTGTCATCATCTTCATTAAGAGGGTTGCCATTCAATGACAACACTTAGCATCATATTTCTAACTAACATCATATCACATCAGACACTTAGCATCATATTGCTAACAAACATCATATCACATCAGATTTACATCGTTTACCAAGTCCATCAAGTCAAGCATAACTTCATCAGGTGTATTGCCATCAAGGACAACACATGTCAACTGCCACATGTCTTCATCTTCATTCAGTGGGTTGCCATCAAGGACAACACTCTGCATCATATTTCCAACAGTGCAGGAGGCACGAGAATATATCAGACTTGGATAGGGTTCCAACAGTGTATAATATCTATATTTCTCTCACTCTTCCTCCCTTAGGCCATTCCCTTGAGGGGCTTTTATACTCCCTCAAATTAGTTTTTACAGTTGGGAATAGTTAGGCCACGGGATGGTGTGGTTAAGTTACTGGAACAACCTTAAACCATGCCTCTGAAATAGGGAATATATATATATATATATATATATATATTTTAATGATTAAAATGGCATACACGGTTCTCTATGTATGGACTCGCATATATACGCATCTGGGCAGAGTCGCGTATGGGATTTAAGATACTATTTTTTGAGAAATATGTCCAAGTCTGAAGGGAAGGGTTGCCCAAGGCCAATGAATAAATCATAAAGTATAAGATGGTGATAAATGATGCTCAGATGCCCCTAATATATGAGGTCAGAAGGGGTACATGATGGCCGAAATTTATTATGTGCATAGAAAGAACCTTGCGAGGACTAGAGAGGACTTCACCAGATTTCAGCCTGCCAAAAAACTAGTGAGAGAGATCAGAAAGATAGCTCATGTCTGAGGTGGGCATACCCATGCTCAGTGAAAGAAAAGCATGTCCACATATGAAGGATAGAGTAGATCCAATATGTATACAAGTATAGCTGAAATGTAAAGTACATAATGAATCATATGATCACTGCCTGGAAGTACAAGTCAAAATCAAGTCCAAGTATCACATATAGAAGACTGATCAATGATGCTGCAATATATCTCTGATCACAAAAGTCACAAATAAATCTCCAAGTACCAAATCATAAGTGGTGGAATAAATGGTACAACATGCAACTCGGGAGCCAACATATAAGATGCCGCTGTGATGAAAATGCAACATATAAAGGTGGATGGTGTCACCAGAAGAAAACTGAAGGAACTGTCCAAGTGAACCAAAGCATGCTGATGCAAACCCAACGTCTTCATCGATCACCATGGCACAATTCTACACTATTGGAATAAATGAGCTGAAGTCGACCATGTGAGAAATCATTTGATTACTGGTCATTGATGTATACTGTTAACAAATGTGAGACAAGCCACTGATAATGATAATGCGTGTCAAGGTGCCCCAGTACAATATAGCAAGTGCGAATGAATGAGTTGAAGTCGAACACTTGAAATAATCTATCAATCAGGAGGCAATGATGTAACCTCACTATTGATAGTGAAGAGTCTGCCACTAATGACTGCAAACCCTAAGGTACTGACAAAAAGACTCTAGACCTTATTCCCATAGCAATGAGTTAGAGTCGATGGGAAAAGATCTACTAGAAGGAAGGAATTAAGGCATCCCACATCAGTCCAGCGCGAGTGTAATCCACAGGCCAAGATTTGGAAGGAATCAGACAAATTAGAGTGAAGTAACCAACCCGAAGTACGTTTCTGGCATGCACAAGATGAAGCTAGTGCACGACAGAAACCCTTTGAACCAACCAATAATGAAAGTTGACAAAGAGGCGAGATATCCACTGATAGGGTTAAATTAAATCAAGGTACTACACAAATCCCAGGTGTGCTAATGTAAGTTGACGTCGAACACAAGGGAAACCATTCAGTTAAAGACCCATGATGATGATCAAATGCTGAGTACAAGGTAACCTATCAATGATGTAAATAGGGCCAAGCTGCAACTCTAGGTTTACTCTCAGACCAATATGTCGTAGTTGATAAGAGAAAAACCCACCGGCAAGAAGTCAGTGGAGACCTTCTCAAACCAACACGAGAAAAGGATCAAATATCTGATGTGATAGAACAAGATACTGACAAGACTAGGAAGGCTGATTGGAAAATGAGTCAAGGGACACCGCAGAAAGGCCAACTCAAGTTAACTTCCCTTGAACAAAAGCATGAATCATGTTTGACTATGGCAGCAAATGATAACTTTGTATAAGTTTGTCATGCAAGAGGCATAAAAAAACCCTCCATATGATTGGAAGAGATAACCAACTGGGGGAGCACTGACTCATGAAATAAGGTTATGGTTTCTCCTAAGTCAAAACTAAACCATCCCAAATGGAGAAAAGACTTAGATTTTTTGTGCTTTGTTCAAGGGAAACAAAACTGACACTGTAGCTGCCATCAAATATGGAAGAAATATCCCGTTCCTGCTCTTTTTCAATTTTTTTTTTCTTTTTCATATTCAAAGCCTGAAAAATAATAAAATAATGCTATAGTACAATGGATAGAACGAGTTTTGTGACACATATTCTCTAGTTCTTGGGATAGGAACAATCCTATGCTCAATGCAAGGTGGCAAAAACTGGTAAGTGACACTCAAAGGAATGTTCCATCCATGGGTTAATGTGTCAAGTTGCAGAAGCTAAGTGATTGCATGGTTAACTTGTACAGAAAGACATGGTCAAAGGAAGGCTTAAACATGAGTCCATATGAAGCCGGCTAAAGGCCAAGATAAACAAGTAGTCAATATGCAATGCAGTATTACAACTCGACAACATAAGGGAGCCTCTAGGGTAATGGCCAGAAAAATGATAGTGAAGAAGAAGAAGAATGAAGCTTCAACACATAAGACATGGCGGGACTAAAGAGGACTCCCGAGCCTACAAGAACTACAGCATGGGAAACAAATGCTAGCGAGGAACTAACTAGGAAGCCCATGTAAAGGAAAGCTCTACCACCAAGTCATGATTAAAAAATCGGCGAGTGAAATGGGTTAAGTACTCATGACATGATGGGATCGACCCTATGGAAAGTGATTAGAATGGAGTCTAGTATGAAAAATGAAAAAGAAAGTGGATTCCCTAACCTATATGCCAGTTCAAAATCATATACCTGCCATGATAGGTCAGTGGTCATGGATCCGAAGCAAAACTAGAAAAATCTCGAATTCAACAACATGTACCTAAAAAAATACCTTTCCCAACACTTACAAGCCAAATGGTTATACAACCTTAATCAAATTAAAAAAAATAAGATTAAGGAAAAATTTCAAATTCTGGGCATAAATACACCATTTGACTCACATTTGGATAATTTTCACATTGCAGAAATGGAGAAGGAGATTTTGGGGAAAAAATTCCTTTTCTCAAAACCAGAGCAATCAACTTTCAAATCACACCAAGTCTATCAGGTAAGCTCTGAACTCATCCTTTCCATCAATTTCATTCCTGTTTAAGGTAAAAATTTTAAAATTTGACCGTAGAAAAGAGATTTTTTGATGAAACCCTCTGCGCATACGCGGGTTCGTGTGGACGAACCTGCGTATCTTATGCGACTATGTACAAATGAGGTTGCGTATGCGCATAGCGAAAATTTAAAATTTGAATATAATCAATGATTTACTGATTTTTTCAGGATGTCTGTTGAGCTCCAAGACTGTTCTTTCTTCCACCACATTCCACTCCATTTCTTTTGTCAATTACTAATAACAGGCTGAAATGATCAATGAAATTAGTTAAAATTGCTTTAAGAATGAATATCATGACTAAATTGCTATGTTTTTATGATTTTGTCATTGTAGTACTGTTTGAACTAGATCTAGCTACAGAATGCAGACATTCTGTAGCTAGTGGCCGATTCTGCAGCTGTCTTTATGTCTATGCAGGTTCCAGGTGTCATCTTGGAGAAAAACACATATGGGTGTATTCCACATCATGCCCTCATCATTTGTTGCTCTCCACGAATCTTGAATGGAATTTTGTAGGCGGTTATGCACGTGGGAACTCAAATTAGGAGGTAGACTCCTAACAGGATAAGGACAGTCCAGATGTCCTTAATCATATTACGAGACCACCTTCAGAGTTCTATTTCGATTCTAATTAGGAAAGAAAATTATTCCTATGTTATCTCAGATACGGTTATGTAATTTTGTTATAAATATGCTCGGGAAACCGAGGGACAAGGTTAGATTTTGATGGTTGATTGCTAGATTTTAGAAGTCCGAAAACACTCTGTTTTGAAGTAATTTCTCTTTAATGAAAGAAACATCATTTCCTTGAAAGCGTTGAAGTCAATATTGAAGTATATTTCGTGCTAATCTGGTGGTAGAGGGCCCCTGCCTCCTGAGTAGCCTTGTTTATACGGTTTAGATAAGTATTTTAGTCTCGTTTTCATTTCTAGCTTAGGCAAGTTTTTGAAGTTTATATTCATATTTGTTTACATTAATTATCACAGTTAGAATTACTCTAATAAACTCTTCCAAAATATCATTACGATGAATAAGGCATAGCTGTGGTATTGTAGGTTTTAGTTGCATTTCCTTAATTATCACAGTTAGACTTACTCTAATAAACTCTTCCAAAATATCATTACGATGAATAAGGCATAGCTGTGGTATTGTAGGTTTTAGTTGCATTTCCTTTCATTAATTATCACAGTTAGACTTACTCTAATAAACTCTTCCAAAATATCATCATGATGAATAAGGCATAACTATGGTATTGTAGGTTTTAGTTGCTTGTTTACACTAAGTGTCACAGCCGATCTTACTCTTACAAACTCTTCCAAAATATCATTAACAACGAATAAGAAACAGCTGTGGTGTCTTAGATTTTAGTTGTATTTTCTTTCAGTCTTATGCTTATGTTCAATTGCATTGAATAATACAGCCATACTTGTTTTACAAACTCTTCCAAAATATCATTCATATTGAACGAGATGGACTGTAGAATTCCATAGATTAAGTGCATGTTAATTTAGTTACAACACTCCGGAGGTAGAATGCATTCAGTTCAGCTCTGTCATTTCATTTCAAGTTTGATAATGGCTTTTTAATTTAACAATGTTCACTGTACTTCAAGTAGACTAGTATCACTCTAGTTTAGTCTTAGCTCACTGTATTAGCACTCTAGTTTAGTTGTTATCCATTGCATTTTTAAATTGTATTAGTTGTTAAATTTAAATACCACGGTCTTCATTATTTACAAAACTTCTTTTGTTCCAACCTCATATTAATACATAATCATTTGGAAAAAAGTTAGTATCAGTCTAAGACTTGGAGTATTTTGCAACCTTTTTACCATTTCACAAATAAGCCTTTTCTCAAAGACTATTTTAAAAAGAAAGCTATAACTTTTGAGTGAGGCCTAGTGGTGCTAGACTGAGTTGTAGAACAGAATTAGAAGCTAGTTTAGAGTAGAAATCTTATTATGCTACAAATGTTCTTTTCCAAATATGTTCCAATAAACCTTTAACCATGGATGAGATGTTGTAACATTGTAAGTTGATTGTTTGATTGTTTATTTAGGAGAACTTCATTTACACTTAACTTGTCCATTTCTCAAGCTCTTCCAACACATATTTAATAAATGAATTGGATAAGTTTAAGCTCATGTTGTGATTTATTTCCTTGAAGTCATTATCAAGCTTTGCATTTGTTGTTTGCTAGCCATAGTTTAAGCTTTTCTCTGTTTTAGTATTTGCATTTGTTGTTTGCTAGCCATAGTTTAGGCTTTGTTCTGTTTTAGTATTTTCATTTGTTATTTTCCATCCATAGTTTAGGCCAATAGATTCTTTTCACCAACATTTAGTTCTTTCCCCTTTCAAACATAAAACAATAAAACCAAAAACATCAGAAAACACTAAACACAACGTAGTGAGAAACAAATACCTAGGCACATATAGTGCACCACACTTCAGCAGTTTACCAACCCTGGTTGACAATTAATGAACTCAATTTAGGAACACTAGGTTGAGCACAAACAATGTCTATCAGTTGGAGAGAGCGTGAACATAGTGAAATTGACAATGAAGTGACGGAAGATCAAACTTCATTAGATATTCTCTAAAATTGTAGATTGCTCAAGTTTTTCAAAGTGCCAAATATGAAAAGCAATGTACAGTTGCTTCAAATGTTGGTTGATCATTGGGAACCAAAAGAAGACTACTTCATAATTGATTAGATGCCACTACGCATAGAAGTGGAAGATATATATTTCATCACTGGACTCTCTCGGAGAGGAGATCCAATAGACTTACAAAGAAATCCTGTTGGAGGGTTTACCATAGAGGATTATGTCCAAGTCTATTGCATAGAGGAAGCATAAAAGGTAGGAACTCAGGTTCCTATCAGAGATTTGAAGGATTTATACATGAAGATCCTTCTCTTCACCATTGGCAGAGTGGCAGGATTTTCTTCTCTGCATCAGGCTTCAAGGACACAAATGACTATAGCAGTAGAATGTCTGATTCATCTCTTTGATTGGTGAACAAATTTACTAAGCAATATGAAGAGAAAATTAACTTCAATCCGGAAAGAAAAGACCAAACATTTCGGGTATGGTAAAATCTTGTTGACATTCTTCTTCGAGATGTTTGTGAGTGTTAAAATAGGTAAATATATTTAATTTTATGTTAAATTCATAAGCATAAAATCATTAAAAATAAATATTGAACTGGAGTGTAAAAACTCTGGTAAAACTGATAAATATATATTATTAATGATGAAAGATGAGATGTTTACAATGAGGGATCGCCTTGGCTTAAATACAGCCTCAAGGTGTCCCTTGGTGAAGAGGCATGATCTTTGATCATGCCCTTTCAGTTAATAACCTAAGATAACTAAATCTAATTAATAAATAATAAAATATACATAACATTGCCCCCTTCTTAAGATGCTTTGTCCTCAAAGCATACGTAATGACGGGTGTTGCTGGCGAAACGCTTCAGACTCCCAAGATGCTTCTTCAATGGGCAAGTCCTTCCACTTGATTAAATATTCGGTAATAATACGAGAGCGCAGCTTCTTATCACGAGTAGATAGGATCCCCTCGGGCTCTAAAACGAGCTTGCCTTCATCATCCAAAATGGGAAGTGTTGTTTGGGGCAACTGATGGCTACCCAATGCCTTTTTTAAGCAGGACACATGGAAAACATTGTGAACACGACTGGTATCGGGAAGGCTCAACCCATAAGCGACTTGACTGATCTTTTTAATAATTTGATACGGACCATAAAACTTTGGAGCTAATTTATTTTTTCCTTTTTGTTTAAGGGACAGCTGCTTGTATGGTTGAAGCTTGACAAACACCCAGTCTCCAACTTCAAATGATCTCTCAGTGCGATTACGGTCAGCTTGTTGCTTCATACGATTCTGTGCAACACTCAAATTATCTTTTAGAATTTGGACGACCTTTTGGTGTTCTTCTAATTGATTTTTTACTGCTGGAAAATTAGTTTGAATTGAAGCAAAATCTTTCCACTTCGGAGGCTCATATCCATATAGAGCCTGGAACGGAGTCATTTTTGTCGATGTATGGTAAGTAGAATTATACCACCATTCAGCAAGATGCAACCATTGGACCCACTTGTTTTGTTTCTCCGTAGCATAACACCGTAGGTAGGCTTCCAAACATTTATTGACAACCTCTGTTTGCCCATCTGTTTGAGGGTGATAAGCTGAGCTCATATTGAGATAGGTTCCAACATGGTTGAACAATTCCTTCCAAAAGTTTCCTTTAAATTTGGCATCCCTATCACTAACAATAACCTTCGGAAAGCCGTGTAGTTTATAAATATATTTGCAGAATATCTCTGCAATTTGCTTTGCAGAGTCTGTTTTTTTAATAGCGATGAAGTGAGCATACTTAGTGAGTCTATCTACTACAACGAAGATCTTATCCTTACCATCTGATACAGGTAATCCTTCAATAAAATCCATCGATATTTCTTCCCACTTCTGGGCCGGAATATTTAAGGGATGAAGTAAGCTAGGTGTCATAATGTTTTCAGTTTTATTTCTTTGACACTTGTCACATTCTGCAACATATTTTTGAATATCGTGACTCATACCCTTCCAGAAAAATGACTGACGCGCATTGTAGTAGGTTTTGAAATATCCTACATGTCCTGATGACATGGAATCATGTGATTCTTTGAGTATTTTTGATATAAACTTGGATTTGGAATTTAGATAAATTCTCCCTTTGTACCATAAGATATCGTTCTTCCATTCAAATTTTGAATTCCCTGGGAGATTGTTGATTATAGCCAACATGTCCGGATCTTTGGCATACTCACTTCTAATCTCATTAAGCCATTCAGGCACTACAATTGAAACTGCAAGTAATGTTGTTTCCTCATCTTTTCGAGATAGGGCATCCGCTACTACATTGTCCTTCCCTTTTTTGTGTAATATCTCCATGTCAAAAGCGGCAATCTTCTCGATCCACTTTTGTTGTTCTTCAGAGAGTGTTTTTTGCTGAAGGAGATACTGAAGACTGTTATGATCAGTTCGGATGGAAAATTTAATTCCTAACAGATATTGTCTCCATTTGGCTAATGCATGCATAATTGTGAGCATTTCCTTACTGTATGTGGACTTGAGACGCTCACGTTTATTTAGTTTTCTGCTTTCAAAAGCAATAGGGTGCCCTTCTTGCATTAATACTGCACCAATACCGAATCCCGAGGCATCACATTCAATGATAAATGGTTTAGAAAAGTTAGGAGTTGCCAATACTGGTGCATTAGCCATTACTTCCTTCAAATCTTCAAAACATTTCCCTGCTTCTTCATTCCATTTAAACGAATTTTTCTTTAAAAGATTTGTAAGAGGTGCAGTTCGATGCGCATAATCTTTAATAAATCTTCGATAATATCCCGTTAATCCTAAAAACCCTCTGATACCAATGGAGTGTAAAAACTCTGGTAAAACTGATAAATATATATTATTAATGATGAAAGATGAGATGTTTACAATGAGGGATCGCCTTGGCTTAAATACAGCCTCAAGGTGTCCCTTGGTGAAGAGGCATGATCTTTGATCATGCCCTTTCAGTTAATAACCTAAGATAACTAAATCTAATTAATAAATAATAAAATATACATAACATGAACAACAATA
>JAXQQM020075550.1:0-13491 GCA_034641835.2 Pinus albicaulis
CCAAGAAGACAAAGTTTTGTGTGAGAAATCATTTTAAAAACCATTTTGAGGCAGCTTGGTGTTGCAGAGAGCATTCAGAACAAGATGCCTCCCAGGGAGGACAGTAGGAGTGGCTTGCATAAGATATTTGGGCCTACTTCCACTGAAGAAGTGAATGCCCACCCGTCAATCTTGTTCAATTTCCATGAGGTTGGGTGTTTATATTTTTGTCAAAAATTGCAAGAGGTGAAGAGCTTTTCTCATTTGACACACCTTTGCGCTTTGAGGTTTCAAGACAAGCATTTCCAGCTGCCAGGCCGTGATTTCAAATTCTCTCCAAGGTCCATCTCCAAGGCCACTAAAATCCCCTATATTGGGGAGAAGTGGTTTAAACAAAGCCATTTGGACTTAGAGGATTACAAGCCCTTTCTAAAGCCTGAGCACAGATATTCATGTCCTTCTATTTTCCCTTTCTCATATCTTTTGGCTAGCTACACCCCCCTCATGAAGATCATCATGAAATACTTCACTTGTGAGGGAAGATTCTCCCGAGTCTATTCCTATCACATTCGACTGCTCATTCATTTCACTAGGGCCAAATTGCTAAATCTTCCTTTCTTCTTACACAAGAGCATTGAGAAAATGGCCTCCACTATTCAGAAGAAGCCTCCTTCACAGCAAAAAGCCCGCCTCTTCCATCACTCTCTCATCAAAATCATCATTCTTCATCAGCTTGAAAAAAGGGAAGTCTCTTGGGATACTTTCATCACTCATCCGAATTTCTCCACTGTCCCTCCAGTCCATACATCTCCTACACCTCCTACTCACCATCCATCGCCTTCTTCTAGCAGACCTATTCCCAAGAAGCTCAAGTTTACCACAGAGCAAGCAAAAGAGCCTGAAGAGGGAGAAGATCATGACCATGATGAGGAGGAAGAGCATGAACAAGAAGAGGGAAATGATGATGAGCAGCAGTAGGATGAAACAGGGAAGCAAGGGGATGATGAGGAATATGATGAAGGGCAGCAGCATGAAGAAAAGCAACACAGTGAGGGTAAGAAGGCTTTTGATGATATACAACAGACTTATGATGAGGGTGAGCAAACTTATGATGATACACAACAGGGGCAGCCAAAGGATGCTGGATAGGGGCAGCCACAAGGTGTTGAACAAGGGCAGCCACAACTATATACACAACAGCCACAGCATTATACACAGCAACCTCCTAAAAAGGAGCAGAAACCTCAAGAAGAAAAGGGGCGACAACATGAAGATGTGCAAAACAGTGAGGAGGACAGCCCTCAAAGGGAGATGCAAAAAGACAGCCTAGGCATCCTTGAAGAGATCCAATACATTGGCAAAAATGAGGGGCAAAGTGACAAGGGTAAAAGGCCCATGGAGCATGTGCTAGCTGCCTCTCCTAGGCAAGGGGCCATGCTCTCTTCTCCGAAAATCGCCAAGCCCCGGACAGCAAAGAAAAGGGTGCCTAGAGTCGTAACTCCAAATGTGACTAGGGCCGTCAGAAGCAAGGGAAAATTGCCAAAGAAGCCCATGGTCGATTTTCCCAAGAGGAAGAGTACTAGAAGAGCCACCCAAAGAAAATGGAAGGGCAAGGAAGGAAGCAGTCATGAAAAGGAAAGGAAATTCGACATCATCCAAATCCAAAGTGATGATAGTGATAATGAAGCCCGGATCCTAGAAAATCTCTTGATCCATAGAGAAAGCCAAATTGATGCCTTGAGGGTTGATCTTCATAGAGCTAGGAACTTCAATCAATTTTTTCAAATTCAAAACAAGCAGATGAGTGTCCATATGGTTGTTTATGAGACACGGGCAATCAAATACAAGAAGGAGGCCTCCAAAGCACAAGTGAGGTTGGGAGAACTCATGGGTGAGTTCGATGAAAGTGAAGGTGAATATCAGCCTAGGAAAAAGAGGAAAAGAACCATGGGGCTAAAAAAGGCCCTCGAGAAACAAAAAGAAGAAGAAAATGCCCTTCTCCAATCTACCCCTCTCAGTGCAATGTTCGAACAAGAGATAGAGAACAATCGGTAGGCGTGGCTTGAGAGAGTTAATGATCACTTGGAGAAGAAATTGGAGAAGTCAAACAGGGACTTGGACCTTCAACGGAGGATGACGGGGCATTATAAAAAGCTAAATCAGTTTGCCCGGCGGAAGTTGAAGGTTGCTCAAGGAAAACTCAAGGAGGCTAAAGGGAAGTGCCCGGCACCAAAATTGACGAAAGACACCTCAAGGCTCCAAATTTTGGCCTATGCTTCACAACATGTTGCTGAAAATCCTTGAGGGTTATGCTCACCAATTTTGGGCGAAATTCGACATATTTTGGTTTTTTGTCATTTTTGGGTTTTTGGCCAAAACTCATGGGCATCGCCATTTCAGTTTTCGGCATCATCAAAGGATGAGAATGGTATCATTGGATGCCATATTTTCAGGGGCACATACTCAGTGATTTTCAGAACAATTAAGATCTTTTTCTCCCCCAAAATGGCGAAAAACACTCGCTTTTTCTACACTTTGCCCCATTTATCAGCAAGGCTTATTTTTTTGGTTTTTACACACAAGCCTGTTTTTGGAGGATTTCTAGTGGTCATTTGGGAGAAAAATGAACATTTTCAGAAAGTAGACACTCAGATATTTCCAACGAGCTATCATGAGCCTCATTTCGACATCGGGAAGGCTTCCAAAAGTTGCCGGAAAGTCATGGGACCTTTTGCTGATGTATTTTTTGAGTATTTTTGTAAAAATTGAACCTTTCAAAACTGCTTTTTCCTCATGTGCGTTTAGCTATTTTTGTACATGAGAAGTTATGAAAATTCAATTTATTTCCCTCTTTTAGCATTTTTTAGATATTTTATGAGATATTTTGTGCCTTGGGCTTTGCAAAGCCTCAAGGACAAAATAAGATATTTTGGATAAGCCAATGAGATTGCAAGTTGAACTAAGAGGTTTTCCTCACTTTGGCCTATATATTCCAAAGGCTTTCATTGTAAACAAGGCTGAACTTGATGAATAGAAGCAATATATGGTCATACAAGCTTTGGAAGAAATACTTGTCTCATGCTTTTGGATAGTCTCTTCGATGTTCTTGGATGATGAAAGAGGATTGTTGTTGGATTCCATGACTTGGTAGAATGGTATAGTGTCTCTCTCTCTATTTTGTTTCCTAGTTTTCATTCATAAATCCATGTTCTTGCTTGCTATAGGACAGTAGAGAAAAAATTTGAGACATGCCCTTGGAGGCACCTCAAATTTCCTGTTTCTTCATAGCTTCCATGTTTTCCTCATTCTTAGTCACATTAAAGAATTCTTGATTGCTCTTTAATAACTTAGGAATATTTTTTGCTTGTTTCATTCATGGTTTTATGCATGCTAAGTATGATTTACGGTATGCCTTGCTTACTCATGGCTATCCATAGCTCCATCTATGAAACTTCTCTTTGACTGATTAGATTGTCATTTGTTGAACCAAGGAGGTCTTGTTCTGATCTTGCCCTTTGCCTAAGACTATGCAATCTTGTTTTCAAAGTGCCCAATAACTTGAAGTACTATGTTTAGGCGTTCTGGCATAGTGATTTGAGTTTTTTTTCTGTCTTAAGTGTATTTCCCCAAAGTCTGATAGCCATTTCCCAAAGTTAGAGAGTTATATATCTCTATGCATGGCTTGAATGCTTATTTCTATGCATTGATCAGCTTAAAGTTACATTTCTCATGCTTAATGGTTTGCCCTACCATGTTTATGTCAGTTATTAAACTATTTGTGCTTGAAATCCTTTATTATTTACAAACTTGATGTCCATATTACCCCATTTTGCCCAAAGATCCATTTTACCTCGAATCAAATCGACCCTTCAACAACCTTGTATCACCATCTGAAATCTTTCTTGACCTCTTCGACCCCATAGCCCAGTTGATCTGATATATTTTCACCTATCTTACGTCTTTGATCAGTTCATCCCTCACAACCTAAAAACCAAAACCAAAAATCTACTTCATAACTAGCCTAAAATCAAAACACAATAAGCAAACAGACAGATATCCCTTACACAAATAGAGAGAACCCTCTCTGAGTCCAGGAAGGCTGGGTCCTTGGGCTCCAAAGATTGGTTTGATGTTACACTGTCATTTGGCTTGCCAATCAGCCAAATCACGGGACCCTAACACTTCCAAAGTATGGAGAAAGAAGGAATTACAGGTTGAGAATTGTGGCATAGCTCTGTTTTCAGAAGGAGAAGAAAATCAATGGTACATTGATAGTGGATTCTCAAGACACATGACAGGTGACAGAAATAAACTTCTTGCATACAATTCTCTAGAAAGAGAAAAGAATGTTACTTTTGGAAATGATACTCCTGCTATCATTAAGGGAAAAGGTTCTGTTTTTCTGAAGGAAAAGGTGAAAGCTAACAATGTGATGTATGTGGATGTATTAAAGCATAACCTGTTAAGTGTAAGTCAAAAGTGTGATCAAGGAACTGAATTTGTCTTTACCTCAAAAGAATGTGTAGTACGTGATCTTGATACAGGAAAAACAATTATAAAAGGAAATAGAATGTCAAGCAATTTGTATGTATTGAAAAGTTGTAAAGAACAATGTTACTTGGGTAAATCTTCAGAAAATTGGTTATGGCATAGAAAATTGGGGCATTTGAGCTTCTCTCAAACCAAAAAATCTAGCAGACTCAAAGCTATTCGTGATCTTCCCAATATTACTCTGCCTGAGAGTACCATATGCAAATCTTGCCAATTCGGTAAGCAAACTAGAGTGAAATTTAATGCCAAAGAAGGATCAGCAAGAAAGCCTCTTGAACTCATTCATACTGATATATGTGGACCTATGAGAAAATGGTCAACCCATGGAGAACAATACTATATTATGTTTATTGATGATTTCTCTAGAATGTGTTGGATTGGGTTGCTAAAACACAAATATGAAGCATTCAAAAAATTTAATATCTTCAAAGCATTGGTTGAAAATGAATTAGATCTAAAAATCAAGTGTCTTAGATCTGATCGAGGAGGTGAATACATATTAGATGAATTCTTTGATTTTTGTGAACAACATGGCATAAAAAGACAATTTTCTATAGCTAGTACTCCACAACAAAATGGTGTAGCAGAAAGAATGAATAGAACAGTTCAACAGATGGCTCGGGCTATGCTTGATGATTCAAGAACACCGGACACATTTTGGGGAGAAGCAGCACATACTGCTGTAAATATTCTTAACAAAGCACATGTTCGTGTAAACAGTGATAAAGCTCCATATGAGCTCTGGTATGGTAATCTTCCCACTGTAAAGCATTTTAAAGTTTTTGGAAGAAAATGTTTTATCAAGAACAATGATGAAAAACTTGGCAAGTTTGAACCTAGGGTAGATGAAGTAATATTTCTTGGTTACTCTTCTAGAAGTAAAGCATATATATGCTACAATAAAATACTTCAGAAAATTGTTGAATGCATTGATGTTGTAATTGATGAATCTCTCTCAAATCCAAAAGGGGAAATACAAACAAAAAATGAAGATGATGATGATGTATATCTTCCTGCATTGAATAATATAGAAGGTGAACCCAATGAAGTAGCAAAATAAGAACTATCTGAAAAGGCTCCATCCAAGTATGTTCAAAAGAACCATCCAGAATCTCAAATTTTGGGAGAAAAGGGATCAGGTGTCCAAACAAGAAGAACTCTTGTAGGTTCTACTAGCTATCTAGCATTTCTATCCACCATTGAACCACAAAATTTCAGTCAAGCTAGAAAAGATGAATGTTGGATTCAAGCCATGAATGAAGAACTTGATCAAATTGAAAAGAATCATACTTGGGAAGTAGTTCCAAGACCTCATGATAAAAATGTTATTGGAACAAAATGGATATTGAAAAACAAGTTAAATGAAAATGGACATGTTATTAGAAACAAGGCTAGACTTGTTTGTAAAGGGCATGCTCAACAAGAAGGTATAGACTTTGAAGAAACATTTGCTCCTGTAGCTACACTTGAAGCCATCAGAATGTTTCTTTCTTTTTCAAGCTTTCAACAAATCAAAGTTTATCAAATGGATGTTAAATCTACTTTCCTCAATGGTGATCTAGAAGAAGAATTTTATATAGAACAACCAGAAAGATTCATTTTGGGCAATGATGAAAAACTTGTTTGTAAACTTAAAAAGGCTTTATACGATCTCAAACAAGCTCCAAGGGCATGGTATTATTGTCTTGACAAATATCTTCGTCAACAAGAATTTTCAAAGGGTTCTGCTAATAGCAACTTATACACAAAAACTGAAAATGATAAACTATTGATTGTAGTTGTATATGTTGATGATATCATTTTTGGAAGTAATTAAGAGTCCATGAGTCCGAAATTTTCTTCTGTTATGCAACAAGAGTTTGAAATGTCTTTACTTGGGGAACTAACATTTTTTCTTGGCTTACAAGTGCAACAAACAACAGATGGCATATTTTTATCTCAAGCAAAATACCTCAAGAAAATTTTGAAAAAGTATGGGATGGAAGACTGTAAACCTATAAATACACCAATGATAACGGGGTGTAACCTTAGTTCTCATGATGATTCTTCCGTAGTAAATCAACCAGAATACAGATCGATGATTGGAAGTCTACTTTATCTAACCAGGACAAGACTCGACATTATGCATGCAGTTGGGATTGTTGGATGATTCCAAGCTAATCCAAAAGAGTCTCACCTTCAGGCTATCAAAAGAATATTCAAATATCTGCAAGGAACTCAAGACTTTGGACTATGGTATCCAAATAATGCTAATCTCACTCTTCATTCTTGCACAGATGCAGATTAAGCTAGAAATGTTGATGATCGAAAGAGAACTAGTGGTGGTGCATTCTATATGGGGCCCTGATTAGTATCTTGGTTTAGCAAGAAGTAAAGCTGTATTGCCTTATCTACAATAGAAGTAGAATATGTGGCTGCCGCATCATGTTGCACACAACTTCTTTGGATGATGTAGACCTTACAAGACATTCAAATCACATGTTTAGCTCATATATCCATTATGTGTGATAATACAAGTGCCATCAGTATCTCAAAGAATCCTATTATGCATTCCAAGACCAAGCACATTCCTATCAAGTATCACTTCTTACGTGAACAGGTGCTTGAACAAAAGGTGAAATCGGAGTATGTTCCCTCCAAAGAACAAGTTGCTGATATATTTACTAAACCTCTTCCCAGGGAAGCCTTCAAATATCTCAGAAAAAAGCTGGGAGTTGTCTCTGCTGCTCAAAAGATCATATCTACTTAAATTCAGAAGAATAATTTGGATACGCGGATTTCATAAAGGACAGTTGTGTAGATACGCGAATTTTTATACATAAAATCGCATATGGGTTTTTGCTGGAAAATTTTCTATGTCAGCAATTCAGAATAGTTGCAGTGTTGTTGGGTAATCTCTGGTGATGTTCCAGTTCTCATATTTCTGTGTCATTCTCTAATATTTTTTTTGATGAAGATACCTTGATGATTTGTTGTTGAAAGCATTCAGGGTGCACAACCTAAGGGGGAGCACTTGTCCTATGGGAAAGGATGCATTATTGGCATTCTAAGTGTTTGCTATGGTTTGATCTCATGATTGAGATTCATTGGACTTTTTTATAAAAAGTTATTTGATGAAAAGGTCATGTTGAGACCTATGATGTAAAATTGTTATATTCAGTCATGTAAGGACTTGGTCAAATTTGTAAACCCACTTGGTTAGGTAGTTAAGTCAAAAAATTTAAACCCACTTGGTTGGGTAGTTTAGTAAAATATGTAATTCCACTTGGTTGGCTCATTGATGTAAGTATGAGTCCTTGGTGATAGGAATGGTCATACTTGGTTGAGTTATAGAGTCATGTACTTCATTGAAAAATCTGTCTAAAGATTCAGCATGAACTCAGGGTGAGCATGGTAAATTCAGTGCACTTCAGATCTACATAGCTCATCTTTCTACAAGGGAATAGAAACATTGTTTTGGTTTTGATCTGCCCTTGGCCCTTGATGTCAAAGGGGGAGATTATGGTGTTTGAATAAAGGTTATGATTAATGTATCTATCTGTTGTGGTGATCAAACACCATCGTGGTTTCCATCAAGTCCAAAGGGGGAGATTGTTGACAATATGATGTAATGTGTTGTCCTTGATGGAAACCTACTTGATGAAGTTGTCCTTGATGGAACCTACTTGATGAGTTTCCTGTAATAAGAAACCTATTTGTTAAAGATATAAAAATGATGTATCTACAGATCAATTCAGATTTGACAGAGAAAAGAATTCCAGCAAGTGCCAGAGAAATGATAAATATAATATGTCACAATGTATACGCGGGTTTCTAAATGCCAAGTCGCGTATGCACACGGATAAGTACACCCCAAGTCGCGTATGCCTGTTTCTGCTCCAAATTTATAATACCAGGGGGCTTTACCATGGTATTAGCCCACATTATTGAGCATTGTATTATATATTTGTTTCCATCCAGGATTACCATCAGTAGTTGAGTGGTTTGACTCATGGTATTGGTAAAAGCCAAATCTATTTAAAAAGGAAAAGTTCATAGTGCAAGGTGTGCATGAGTAAGGGTTGTTGATGAATACATTTCTCTAAGGAATATCTGCATGGATGAACTCTGTTCTTAATTGATAGATCTGAATCTATGATGCACCCATGGATATAATGATGGTTCAAGATCTCTAGATCTGATGATGATGAATCTCTAAAATGACCTACTGAAGGAACGATGAAGAACTGGCGCAAGTCTACTGAAGAAAATGAATAAATCTAGGTAAGTTTTATAGATCTAGTTTGTCTTGCAAAATTTATTTTTTACAGATCTATACACTAGTTGGTTTCAACAAAAGCGTGTATATATGCGGGTTTGCTTCATGAAAAACACGTATGGCAGTTAGGGTTTTCTGAAGAATAAATTACACATAAGTATACACGGGTTGATGTACAAGAAAGCGCGTATGTACGTGACTTTAGTGAAGAAAAGTAGCATATGCTATTTGAATCAATGACTGTTCAGGGTTGATTTTGTATCTGCATATCTATTCTAAAGTCTGGGTTATTTCTGAAGTTCTGGTCACAGTGTTTTCATTGTTATAATTGAAGTGTTGGGATAATTGTTGATAAAGGGTTGTGTTGAAGCTGTTTGATCCAGTATGAAAATTGATGAAACGTGGTCTACAGTGGGTCTAAGGGTTGAAGCCTTTAGTATGGAAGTAGAAGCTTCCTGCCAGTAGAAGCTGGTGTTATGTTTAGGGGGTTGAAGCTCCCTTCCAGGAGTGGCTGGTAAACGAGTGAAGGTTGCAGCCTTCTGCAGGTAGAAGCCTGCGTACTGATATGAGTCTGCATCAGTACAATGTTGTAAACAATTTTCCATATAATAAATATTGAAGACAGAGACGACAACAACAGTGGTTTTCTTTTGAATTGGGTTTCCACCTTAAATCTTGGTGTTCATGTGTGTTCCACTTGTGTGATGTTTTATACTATTGTTACTGCACATATTTATTGATTATCTAACTTGCTGCATAACTGGTAAATATGTTTTAAAGTTTGTTCCTAAGATACTTTATAAACTAGAAATTTATATTAGTATACGTGACTTTCCTTCAGCATATCCGCGTGTATATGCGAGTTCGGTTCATAAAAGTCGCGTATGCAAGTTTGAAAAAGAAAATATTAAATTATAGATTATGAGCTCTAAATATTGATTCACCCCCCCCCCCCCCCCCTCTCAGTATTTTTCCAAACACCTTGTACACTTTGTCCTCCAACCAACCACTACATCCACCCCTCACTGCTTCTCTAAATCACTTAGATCTGATAATCATCCGAGCATTACTTCGTCAGAAGAATTCGATCTCTTAGATTCATTGTGTGTTTTCTCCAACTGGCCCCAAGCCCTTCATTTATACTTTTCTCATTGACACGTCAACAATCGTGATATAATCTATAATCAACGACTCAGACTAAAAGAATCTTGATCCACGTCACTTAGAATGTTCTCATCACATGTGTAAATTAATTCACTTTAATTTTTCAATTTCCATAAGTTAGACTGAGGGTCCCCATTAAAAAAATTGATTATTTGAAATACTTTTACATGAGATGGAATTTCCCCAAATACTTTCTGGGTCTTGGAGATTTCATGTGTTCTAGACCCTTCATAAAGTTTTAGAGCTAAAGCACTATTATCACTCTGTAATTTCAAGGTTGAAGGAAAAACCACGAAGGTAACATCAAAACTGCTATTAACTCGAGAAGCTATCCCTTCTAATCTAAGAGAGGGATCTCCTTGTGAGATTTAGCTTTTTTTGATGGGAATTTTAGGCTATTTAATGAGCTCAGAGTTTGATTTTTGAATCGTTTTGGTTGGAACAGCAAGGGAAGGCCATTGGGAAATGGAGTTAAAGAGTCTTGGGGTCATCAATTTTCAGAAGTATCAAGCTTAATTGAAACAGGGCAAGGTAGGTGAACTAATTGGATATTTTAGATTTAAAATGATATGGAATAGAAGAAAAAGTAAGATTCAGTTGAAACTAAATATAAATTAAGAATTCCTTAGTTTTACTTCAGAAGAAAACATTAAAATTACTTACATCCAGAACAAGGTGTGTATTTAAACAAATCTTGATCGTCACCGTTGCTGTAATGTAATTAAGCTTTAAGAAAGAACAGTAATGGAAACAATGAAAGAACACATAAACGAAGAGAAGCACTTCATTAATTTTTCCAACACATGAATCCTAAAACAACTTGTATTGTATTATTGCAAAGGTCACTTGAATTCATTGAACAACTTTAAAATGAATGTTAGTCTTTCTCATTACAAATCCCAACATCTATTACTTCAAATGATGAAGTATTTATACAAATTCTTCACCAAATATCTTCAAATGGTGTTACATAAATAGAACTGAAATATAGGACATTAAAAACTAATGAATCTGCTTGGCACTATCTTTGTGGATTACTGGTGACAAAGAAGAGAAATTTGAATTTGATAGCAACTCTTATTTGATGAGGTGGCCTCCAAGTCACTAACTGTCTTTGATCTTTTTCCTCCCAAAATTATGAAAAATAGGGTCCATTTATCCCTTTGAATATCTCAATCCAAGATAGTTGTTGTTAGTGTGAATGATAATCACAAGCATACGAAAAAAGCTCACTTTAGCTGTGCATAACAAACAGCCCTAACATCAAAGATGGTTGTCAATTTCCTTAGATCTGCAGTTAGTGACCAATATAAATGCTACAAAAATCCATATCTATGCAGTTAAAGACATTAAACAACAATAAATAAGTAAGAGTTTCTCCATGCCTCCAATGAACAAGACAAGAATATTTTTAAAGAATTTTTGTATTATGACACCTGGGAAGGGAACATAAAAGATGTTACTAGTCCCCCTCAATGGGATGGGTTCTTGTATGTCCTCAGCACTTTAGATCTAAGATCTCTCTCTCTCTTTTGATGGTGTAGAAAACCCAGACAAAAATGGAACTCGAGGGGAGTTCACAAGAAAAAAGTAAGAAAATGTGAAAATGATGGAGGATCAAAGTCGAACCAAAAGTATAGATCTAGAGTGATCTTTAGGAAACAAAAGGTAGTGAATGAATAGAAAAACCCTTCTATTTATAACAAACTATTGAGTTATTCTAGATATTGGTGCATAATTAAAATATTATTAGCCAAATCTAGATCCAAATTTTATGAAATATTTTATTATTTTTGTTGGAGGGAAAAGGAATTTGAATTTGGTCAAATCCCTTTATTGGTAAATAATAAATAAATAAATGATTTATTTATTATTTTAAGAATGTGGTTGAATAATAATTAAATAAATAGTGATATTTTCAATTATTTATAAATGATTTAGTCAAATTTAACAAGGAATATCATTAAAATAATGTTTTAAATAATTATTCCTAGAAAATAATAAGACAAATAATTATTTGTCTAATTAATTTTCATGTTTTGGGTTAAATATGACCAGGAATATTAATTATATTGTTGTTTAATTAATTATATCTTGAGTAAAATCAAACAAATAAGGATTTATTCAATTATTCCTCATGGGGTTTCTTGTTTAGACCATAAAAAACTTAATAAATATGGATTACTAAGTTATTTTTCATAGTGAAAGCAATTTTACTAGGGTAAAATTGGTCTTACATGGTGTACTTTGGTCCATCTCATAGTAACAGGTTAGATGACCAAAAATTGGTGTAACATTTGTGTAAAATGTGAAATAGGTTATTGTTGATAAATATGCGGTTGAGATAAACCTCTCTCAGTTCCACAAAATTCTGCTCCATTTGTTCACAATATTCTCTGCAAAAAAATGTCTAAAACAAGACTTTGCACAGTGAGAAAAATAGGTTGTGAAGATGTGAATGTATTTCTCATTCTATAATACCTGTGTTAAATGTGAAGTATTTTATTTTACTTTGGTATATTAGGAACACAAACCTTCTCCAGTTTCTTAATATTCATCTCTGATTGTCCACAATATGTTCGGAACCAATATCACTAAACATGACATTTTTGGAAAATGTGCCTTCAAATATACTTTCAAAATTACCAAACCATAATTTTTTTGTAAAAATGGAGAGATTTTTTTGTACATTCGGATGTTATAAACAAAAACCTCTTTCATTTTTTGAATATTCATTTCCACCTGCACGAAAATCGTATTTGAAAATACTGACTAAAAACAGGAAAAATTGGGAAACTATGCCTACAAAGATTTCTCTGAATCTCCCAGAACATAACAGCTGTTAGAAAAATAACAGAGGTTATGTTATCAACAAAAAATCTTCATTTTTTGAAAATTCTTTCTCAGTTGTTTATAAACAATGTTTAAAATTACTAAGTCGTATAGGGAAAAAACATAGTTTTAACTGACCATGAAATGAACATATGACATGGAGGCGAGAGGTGACATGGAAGTGAGAAATGAGGATGAGTTGTTGGGTGTGGAGCCTGATTATCTTGTTTATTTTGTATCATAGTGTTGGACCCCTGTACCGTAATGGGGTGGCAATGCCGCCCGTAATTAAACACTGCCTGGGGCGTCCAGGGGGGGTAGCGCCCCTGAAGCTAAAAACAGATGTAAAATTTCCTTGTAAAAGTATAGTAATTTCTAGTCAATCTGGGTCGTTCATTAGGCAGATGATCTGATGGTAGAAGTTATGTTTAGTTTAGGTTTTTTTACCCTAGAACGCAACCCCTCTCTTTGTATGAGGGTATTGTATTGCGGCTATGTATGGTATGAGTATTTCTCAGAGCGAGATGTTATCACCCTAGTAATTTCGCAAGATTGTGGGCTTTTAATTTTTAGTTTAAGAAAATTAGGGGTAACCACAAACCTACTTTGGAAATCTAGGATCTAGCCTTCCTAAATTTCAGAGAGGGCTCTCTCTTTATGATTTAACTTTTTTTTTGTTTAATGTTTTAGGCTAGTTATGATAGAGC